>JAANSN010004308.1:0-15463 GCA_036850665.1 Dicranocentrus wangi | reverse complement strand
CATTCACGGCTTGGCTTGCAAGCCAAGCCAGAGCTCCGGCTTGCAAGCCAAGCCATCCCAAGCCGTGAAGGATCTACAAGTTACCCAGTCATCCCTTATCTCTAAAAGTGCGACAGAAAGAATCATATCTCATTTACATATTATTGCGATAAGGAAAATGTAGAGAAAATGGGTCGTATCTCATTAGCATATTATCGCGATAAGGAATTAGTAGAGGAAAAGGGTGAAACCTCATTTGCATTTTATCGCGATAAGGAAAAGCTTTGTCACGCAAGCCAACCTTCACGGCTTGCAAGCCGGAGCCACGTCTTGGCTTGCAAGCCAAGCCACAGCCAAGCCAAGCCAGAGCTACGGCTTGGCTTGCAAGCCAAGCCAAAATCACGGCTTGCAAGCTTTCACGGCTTGCGTTGATCGCTAGTTTACCCTACAGTTGGCCCAGAACTAGACCCCACAGTACCTACCACATTGTCAATATAAGCAGCCGTCTTGTTTTGAGCCGCCAGCGACACCCTCAGAATGTATATTGCTTTCCTCAAAGCTTGCTTGCGCGTTAAGAAGGCGGTATTATTGCAGGATTTTATTTTATCTACAAAGCCCACCGGTCCACGCTCCACCGTTGCAACCAATTCGTTCATACCAAAATTGACAACCTGTTGGTGAATTCTTTTCAAGTGAGTTGTCAGCAGCTCCGCGTTATCCCCAAAAGATTCCAAAATATTGGCAAACCCATTGCCAACCGCTTAGGTTGAAAGGGATGCATTGCTTGCTTGACACGCTTGCATTAGAGCCGCTGACAATTGCAACCACAAATTCGCTGCTTGATTCTCCGAACGTCTAGTGTAAATTGAAATTTTAAGCCACAAGGTCCTCAAACTTTGTTAGCTTCACTGGCGCCAAACGTCGTGTCAGTTCCTTGACAATCTGGCCTCGTAAGCATTGTTCGCAAGCACATTTGACGTCAGTATCCAACGGCCAGACATGGAACATAAAAAGGGCTGTCGTCGGGGTTGTCATGCTCCAGCGAGATATCGATTGGCAGCGTGAGTAGGTCCAAAGTGTGGAACCTCCCACGAGAGTGGAACCGGATGATTGTGAATGTGAGTAGCGTGATGAGGATAAGGCTGAACGTAATCCTTTAAATGTGAGCGTGAAATGCGGAGGCGTATCCGGACAAGGAGATGCTTCCCACGACGGCATGCTGAAAAATGTAACATATAATGGAGCAGCAGCAACAGCAAACAGAGACAATACTAAAGGTATAATGATTCATTGGATTTGGGGACTGGGAGCAGAGAGGAGCTCCACCAAGATTGTGTAGTATGTAGATTCCATTCCAATTCCATCCGCATTAATTGAGTTTCAAATATTGTAATATTATAAAAATTATTAGTGACCGACAATATCAACAGTAATATTCATTTTAATAAGTAATTATCAAAAAAATATTCCACGTGTGATTACAATTTGGTAAAATGCTACTCATAACGAAGGACAAAACAGAATGCACTTTAAACAGTGAATTTGCATATTTCTAGCAACTTTGAGTTCTAACTACCTAATTCTGGCCACTGTTCGTAATCTATCCACAACATGACTGTCCACACGAGTAGGCCAATACCTGAAGCTAATTTCAAAACTGGATTTAAACGACCAATAATGTGTTTAGTAAAACCACCTGAGACTAGTCGGGTTATCCATTCAAAACAGCCAACGCGATCCTCTGTTTTGTATGAAAATTCACAAATAAATAGCACCATCGAAGCCGTCAAACAGCCTAGGTAAAGGGTGTACACGGAACTCAGAGACTTTAAGTTTAACGCCTCGTTCCCCCCACTCTGCCACAGCTCCTCGATCAGTCTGTTCTGATTATTTCCAAAGGAGACGAAGCTATAATCGTATTTTAATCCACCGGCCGAGTTAATGTTTTTCAAAAAGTTAATCGTGTGTGCGACCTCTTCAAAGCGCTGTAGCAGTTTGTAAATTCCAGACGCGGCAATAACGGATAGATAGGATTCAAATGGACGAATGAAGTACACTGGTTGCCGCAAATACCAAATGTGATTTCGGGAGGCAGCAGGAGGGTCAAAATTTTCGTAGATTTTGTAATGTGCAAAAATGTGTAAGGCGGATCGTAAATAAAATGTTGGGAATATGGTATAGGACGTGACTGGGGGTGGCCTCGTGTTGTAAATAAGTATAAATCGATCGTCAACTGTTGACTTAGGAGTCGAACGGTTGCCATGGGATCGCCTGCCATATATTCAGAGAGAGAGAGCAAGAGAATGGTTAATTCCCAAAGAAATGAAAGTATTGGAATTAAAATTGAACGTTAATTTAGTGGCAAAACAACATGCACTTACTCCATTTTCCATTGAGTATACCATTCTTCAATCCCACCCGTGTCGAATGTGATATTGAAAATCTCATCTATCTTAAACTCCACACAATCCAGCTGCTCGAAAATTTGATTATAAAAGCCTAGCCCACTACTCTTGTTTCCCCACAGTGATACAGTTTCAAAAACGTCGCCAATAACCAGGGCGTCGCTAAGGAGCGGCACGTTTTGGAATTCCACCAACTCTGTAAATGAACTCGGAACATCGTCAGGGGACGGCTCCGCCGTTAAATATGAAGTCATTCGGGACGTGTAAATATTCCGTACCAGTATGGCAACAAAGAGCCACCCACTTATGATAAAGGTGGCCGCCCTCCGGTTTCCCCAGGGGATGCCCTGTTCAATAAGGGAGGCAAAGGAGAATAAAAGTGCTCCCCGGAAGTTGACCCTGAGGAGGGACCCCACCACGAGCACGTAGGCAGCCAAAATGTACTTCCATTCTGGAAAAGAGAGGGAGCTAAAGAGGAACATCAGGTCGGGGTTGTTGGTTGGAGCGCTGAACTTACTGATCAGTACCGAGTATTTATACCCTTGATTGTCAAACACTGAGCTCAATGGGTATTTGAGATCCTCTATTCCGTCACCGGAATAAATTGCAAGAAAAGCCATGTCGTCCTCAATGTCTCCTTCTCTTGAGTATTTTATTTGGTTGCTGACACTGCCCTGAAGAAACGTGTCCAAAAGACACCTCCAAACGCCGGTAAGTTCTAGCTGAAAATAGCGTATTTCGCCAAAGTACCCGTCGCATAGTCCTCCCCCGCCTCCCGAGACATTTCCGAAAGGGGTAAACCGGAAATTGGTAGCTTTCCATTGCGACTCAATGTCATGTCGAGTCATTGCCCTTTTTTGGCGACCCCGACCCTCATTATTATACTTGAGGGGAATAAGGGGAGTGCCAGGATACGAAGTGGTGGGACGGGGATTTGCCATAAAGACTATATTTTGGCACTCATTCCAAATGTATTAGAATGAAAGTTCCCACGTGGTCCACATACTTTACATCTTTCGAGCATGTTCCATCCCACAGTCTCCTCGCAGGCATGGCGAAGATCGCAAAGGAGGGGGATAAATGCCAGTAATTCCATGACATATTGGATTCCATTTGATGATACAACGCGTTAAAGCTATACTCGATTTGGGAGGCTACGAGCCAACTATCTCGGCCTCTCGCAATCATGAAGACAAAGGCAGAACAATGGGGAGATAAAGCTTTCCTGTAGTATAAGCGAGGAACATGGAATCCATGATAGGTTTTAAAAACCTTCCTCATTCTAGAATACTTGGTCGTATAGAGTTGGGGAGTGGGCGGCGGCAGCTTGTTGGCTATTTCCAGGGAAAGTTGCGTTTCAATAAAGGAATGATAAATCGGCATAATCTCCCTTTCCGACTGGAAGATTTCGCTAAAAAAGTGGAGTGTACAGGAGTCAAAAGTAGTGGTTAGAAAGTTAGAAAATGGACTTTCTGGAAGCTGCAGAAATTCTGACGCCATTTGGCTCCGCTCACCCCCTGTCCGGTAGCAGTGAGTGGAGTTTCTTGTTGGGGACAACAGAAAGAGGATAAAAATCACAAGTTGATGAAGCACACGGAATTTCATTTCTGCCTGCTGGTAGTTCTTGCTCGTACTTTTGACAAAAATTTTTAAAGGAATTATTTACGGTAGATTTAACTTAGGAAGGTTAACCAAGTATATAAAAATTTCAGTAGCTTTTCTGAAAACTGGTTGAATGTCGAGGATGAAGATAGATGTAAGGATAATTCGTATTTTGCTATTTTAGTGTATGCTGCTAGTTTAAACTCAAGTGACAGTGTTGCCTATACGCTAGCTACGTAAACCTCAAAAAGTAATTCATGTTGATGGAAAAGTGGGCCGCATGGGTAGGAGTAAAAAAGATTCATTTACAAAATTAAAATTTTAAAATCGATAGAAGACACACAGGGAATTGTGGCACGTATTGGTCAGCTCCGACAAACCTCAAATATATTCGTTGGCTTTAACATCAAATCAAACTAGGGATATTTCGACACAAAGTGAAATAAAGATCGATGTTCGGTAAATTTTAACAAATTGGATTCTATTAAACCACTGGAAATTATTTGAAACAAAACAAACTTTTGGTGAATTCCTTCCTTAAATTTTGAAAACAACATAATAATATACAACTTGGTACATAGTCGAGGAAATAATTATGTGCTCCATACTGTTGTGCCGGTCCAATATTTCAGCGATAGTGATTGAAATCAAATGTTTTCGGATTCTTGCGTTTTCCAAAATATCATAATATTATGCACTAATAAATTGGATTGCCAATTTCAGTGTAAAATTTGGTAATAGGTGCATTAAAATTAAAAGTCTTAACCACATTCCACGGTTTAATCGTCATAAAAATTACATGTAATGAGTAATTTGATGATGTAATGAACTGACGATGAGTTGATGAGTGGAAATGCGACACATGTCCCAAATTGCAGACACACTGTTCATCCCGTCAATCAGCATCAATCAAATTAATCAAACATGATTAATAATGTCAGCAGATCAGGATAGGAAAATTGGACATGGACATATTTTGGAAATGATGGACAGTGAGTACGTGACTCGAACCAGTGAACAGACGCAATATATAACCTTGATAATACATTAGCCAATCCAGATATTACAATTTTTATTAACAACTTCAAAATCAAATTGATTGATTACGACTAATTAAATACATTTTGATTCATCCTTCATTTCTAAGCCACCACCTCGGCCACGAGTTGGTCACATTTTTATCATTACTTTGAAGGACAGTCCGTCTGGGTTATCCTGACGCCATACTCCTTTTGAAATCCATATGCTTCAACCTTTGCCTCCAACTGCGTAATCAGAGCCTCGCTGGGCATTTGCTCCCTGGTTAGGATCACCAGCCGACTGATGCTCGGTGGGTTCTCCCAAAAGGGGACCAGGCAGTGGAACTGGATGGCGTAGGTGGTGTAGTCAGTATCCACGTTTACCACTTGGAGTTTATCTACAACAAAGGAACGAATGAATGGTACAGGCACGTCAACGTCATAATGCTTATGCTCGCAAATTTTGAGAAGATTTTGAAAAAAAATCGGGAGATTTATTGGTTTTATTATTTTTATTTACCAGTGACTATATTGTCACCGTACTTGTGCAACCTCCAGGCACCATCCGGTGCCATGTAATTAATTTGCCATTGCATCCACCAACCCGAGCCGTCCGGGTAGTCGTGCCTGAAAAAAAATTAAGACAAAAAACAAAAAGATTTTACTTTTAACAACTCCACGCAGTCTCCTTTTCAAATTCAATATTTGCCTTCTACCTGTCATAGTCGTAAGGGTATGGATAAGTCCAAAATTCCGTATCGCCGTAAGTGTGTCTGGAGCAGATGTATGGCTGGAGAATTGGAGTGGATGTAAGTTCATAGGTTTCTTGCTCATACCATTTCCCCCAAATCTGGACGCAAAACAAGATCATATGGTTTAGTAATAATTTAGCAACTTTTCCAACATGAATCATAATAATTGCATTTGGAACAAGCTATATATTTTGATTTGGATTGTTGCTTGCTGTACTTACCTCCGACATTGTAAAGTTCTCCATTGGGGTGGGAAATGAAAAATTACCACATTGAGCTTGTTGACCCCGGCAGGCCCCAGCCATTGCGCCAAGGAGGAGGAACACCGCTGTCACAAAGTTAGCTGAGCCCATGATGATCACAAGGTGTTGTAGAGAATCAATAGACGGAGAGACAGACAAAGTCGAAATGAATAAATTTACGAGTGTGAAGCATATTATTATTAAGTATCAAGTTTGTCGGGCATGACCTTCAACTATGGTGGAAAGTACTCCTTATCAGCGACGATGTGCCAACCTTTAACACTTGACTACTATATGTATCAGTTAATTAACTTGTACTTTGTAATGTTAATGTCAATGTCACTACTAGCCTTCAATTCAAATGTGATATCCTGATAATGAAAGATAATACGTCCATCAACCGATCCTTGTCTGGATGAGGTATGCTGCGTCAAATAAAACTGTGATGGTGTCATCATGATTTCATTGTCCAACACGTTCTAGTCATATAGGCCTTTATAGGAAATTAAATTGCAAAAACTTTTAACGTAAACCAGGACATGTCATAATACGAACCCATTTAGTTTTACCTAATATCTGAATAGCCAGCAAAACTAGCCACCCACTCAACCATTATTGGAAGTGGAAGACTTACCTTTCTTTCTTAGGATTCAATATCAATACGCAAATGTGCGTTACTGGATTCTCAAAAGTATAATCCGGTGTGAATAATTGCAAGTGACATCCAAAATCACTGGCATTTCATTTTTTATTTTAAAATAAGCTGTACAAGTTAAAGAGCACATAGACTTTATAATAACATATGCAACACATTATTATCCTTTTGCATTTAATGGTGATTGGTATGCAGTAAGGGTGATGGTGTTGTGTATATATATGTATTGTATTAAAATTAGAAAACCGCAAAACGTAAATGTGAGATAAAATAGTATTGTCGTAGTGGTTAATTTGGAAAAAAGCAAATAAGGTAGCTATGTTAAATGTAGAAATTTTCTAGTTAAAGCTCATGATTTCACCAGGTTACGATATGGTTCATGAGAAACTTGATCAACAACTGAAACGAATCGTAAGTAATAAAATCTTACTTTACTTAAAATTAAAATGGCATTTAAATCCATTCGGCAGATATTTTAAATACAGCTACTAGAGGAAAAGTTATATATACCTATTCTAACAAAAGGAGAGTGGTTATTTGATCGATCACAACGTTTTGCATGTTGAGTGGGGTAACTTTTTCGAAAAAGTTGGACCCTCCAAAGTACACTTTGAGGAGAGGAGAGGACATGACCTGTGGAATCTTCTGAACCAACGACCCTTCATGAGCCTCAAGTTGGATCCAAGCGCAGCTCTAGACCTAGCCGACTCCTGGAATATATCCGCCAACCAGCCAAATGCCATCGTGATTTCGTGATGACCACAGCCATGACATTGCCCAATGTAGAAAAAGACTAAGTTTAGAACCAGTGGACAATTTGAGACCTCCAGCATACAGTCACCCCGGATCACCTTCTGGAGGACGTCGCGGGAGGAGTAGAAGCATACTGTTTCCACCGTCATGCTGAACACGCGAGCACACACGTCAGATTGCGAGTAGGAGAAATTTGGAAAATATGTCCCTGTAGAGGATCAGCATGAGTTGGATTCTCCGGAATGTCAGACACTCCCGTGGTAGAAGGCGTTGTTCCTCCCGGCATTGCTCCAGATTGAACTTGTAAACCCTAATGGCATTTTTGAGGTACTTGGTCTGGACCCCAAATTACATTGCCGCACAAAAGCAGTAGCCAGTCGTTGTAAACGTCCAGTTGAGAGTGAGACCAGCTATTATTCCCGATTTTATTGCGATTTCTGAGATCATCCAACTCATGGCCAGAGCCCGTCCCGGGGTCTCAAACTCGCATTGCGAAGAAAGCAGATATCCAACGTGAAGGGGAAAGCATGGATTGATGATAAGCACGATAATGTATAGAACAGGGCAGAGGGTTCCTCCGCCCGTGAGCACTCGCAGCAAAAATGTCATCCAGAAATCCTTTTCCGTTTTCGTTTTGCTTTCTTTCCGTTTAGTACCTGACCGCCGGCTAGCATCAACTCTCTGGTTCTCTTCAATGATGGCGTTGAGTAGGCTCGCAATTTCGTGGGGTCTGCAAGCATTGGCGTAGCAAAGCGACGGGAGGAGCACAAATGTTGAGAGAAAGGTGACATTGCGGGCGATGACAAACAAGGGGGATCCGCCGCTCCAGGTCCGGAGCGCCTGGAGAGCCGCCACCGCCTCGTAGACGGCATGGAGCTACAGTCGTAATTTGTTCACCCGTAGTTTCCCACTGTTTTTCACAACCAGAATATTCTTGTCGTCATTTCAAAAGTACGGAACTCCCCCAAAATAATCAAGAGCAAGGAGTGTTCGGGAGAGAGCAATTTTCTGATCGTGAGTTGGAAATGAAATATTTTTGCACCGAAAATGAAACCTGCTCCGTTAAATTAAATATTAATATAATTGTTCTTACTACTTGTCCCGGGCAGTTCGCTCGCTCGTCCTGCATATACATCAACTCCTCTTCCTCGTACAACTGTGGCTTGCATTCGGCTCTCGGGCCATTCTTCCATTATTATCAAAGCCCGCCGCTTGCACACACTTTATATTGTTGTGTTTCTTCACTCCATTGTGCTTTTTTTGCAAAAACTGAGCGCCGTCAAAATTGTGTCAATGCAATGTCAGTTTGGATACCTCATCGATCATGTTTCTACTTGTCAGTGAAAAAATTTACGCAAGTATTACTTGTCACCCGGTAAATGGAAAAGTCTGGCAGAATAGGATTGAAGCGACGAAGGAAAGGCAGGAATACGAATGTCTAAATTTGGACACTCCAACTGCAACTCCATCAATGATCAATTATTCATCTTCTCTGTAGCTGTGGATCACCCAGGGGATATTTCAACCACCTCTGACTTGTCAACACATTTCCGGTTTTAATGTTATGTAGCAAGAGGAGGAGGAGGAATAATTTTACATATTTGTTGATAGTGTTGTGGTGTTGAACAGAAATGATAGGAGTATCAAAAATTAAATTCAAATGTTCGCTTTGGGGCGAAAGCTTAGGAGGGGGACAGAACCTAGAATGAGATATTATTTATTTATCTTCGGCTTCACTGACTTGATGTTTTTTGAGATTAGAGGTTTGATAGAATCGCAAAATCCCTAAAAAAAAGTTAGGACCTGAACTTGCATGCAATCTTTTAGAGAACGGTGTAGTGTACCCAATTTGTTTCCCACTGTCATGCTAAACACTCTCATTGTGAGCAAGACAAACAAACTAAACCGTAAGATTGTAAATAGAAGTATCAGCTTGTCAAGCCAAACCATGAAATAAATGCCACTCGTTAAAATTTTTATTTAAAAACATGTTTTTGCTGGCCGATTATGATTTTGGCAATCTTCTATTTTCTATTTACGAGCAATTACCTATCTCCACCTCTGAGATAGATATATGCTTAAATGGATATACGCGTAGAATGCTTTGGAGAAAATATTTACAGTGGGAAGATGGGAGACTTGGGAAATAAGCATCAGGATTCATGTTTAACATAACATGAGGAATTTATGGAAATGAATGCTCAATGAATATTTAAGATATATAATAACTAAAAGTATGTCTTGGAATCTCAATTTTTTCAACCTACATATGATGTGTTGGGATGATTGCGTTTCGTTTATATATTTTTGAATTTTAGAAAAACATTTCGTTGCAATGAATTGTCTCATTTAATCTCAAATTTTATTCTGAAATAGGCTAACATATAAGGCAATGATTGACCGGGTCTGATACAATATTCCGAATTTTCGTTGTACTCCAGCAGCAGATGGACGGTGGATTCCGTTTATTGTACGCTTCTTGATGAGGTGGATATCATCCTGATCCGCGACATTCCCCGTTGTACGCCAATCCCAAACCTAAATAAAAAATAGCCCGTTATAAATATCACAACTTTTTTTAAATCGAGTCTTGAAGCAATGAAACCTACGTGGAATTTTCCTTTTGTCACAATTTAAAGCACAAATATTCGAATAGGTCCGTCCATTAGTACCACAAACTGGAGTGTAGTCGTAGGTACAAACACAACCTTGGGCGTCAACGTCATTCGCGAATGGTCCGACGAGAAGGAGACCCACCACCACTGCTACCACCACAGAAAATGATAAAAACTTCATTTTGTTAATCAAATGACTTATGACTTGTTAAATGAAAATGAAATTAGGTTTGCTTTTTAAGAAACGAGGCCCAGCAACACTGAAAAACACTTCAAAAGAGATGTGATCGTCTGAAAATCCCAAGTTGAACTGCGAAATCAGTAGATGCGTAACCTTCTTCATATTATATCCCAGGTAAGTAGGTTTGGTTTTCCACGAAATCAGCAATAAAATGTGCTGATGAGTTTCATTTCTTTACATAAAGCTATTCATCCCATATCCCATTTTTATTGGTTCAGTTTTTGGTTAAGAAATGCATGCATCCCATGCATGGCTCACTCTGCATTTTCGTAGTAAATAGGTCGAGTTAGCAGTTGCCACGTAAGCCACAAGTCGCTTCTCTTCTTCCTGACAGCTAAACATAATAATAACAAGGGAAACCAGTTTTGCTTTTAAATGTTGTAGTCGGCCGTGTATACGTACGTCATATCTGTGTGCTCGCTCGGCTCATCACTGCTTCTGTGTTGGTACGAAAAAAATTAGGGGACAACATTGCCATTTGGTTATTCACATGTGAAAGAGGTGACATTGAACTTGAGCTTACCTAGTAGTAGCTCCCAACTTGTCCCAGCCATAGTTTTATAACCTTTTATATCTGAAAATCTGAAACTGCACCAACCGCCCAAAATGGTCACGTTTCTGGTCAGTGTATGAGTCGGACATGCATACGAAAAATCTTTAGGTCTCACGAGTCCCCAAGCTCACTCCAATATTTTCAGAAGACAGAGGTCTTTTATGGTGCAGTGCACGCTTTATTTCTATGTGTTACTTTATGCAAGTTTGCAGGGGGAAACCTAATGCAAGAGTGACTCGAAGTCACCAGAGTACATTTTACTTCATAATCAGGCTGTCTACATGAGTTAATATTCAGGACATTTATATACCAATTATTCTATTATTTCAATTACCACATTCTAAGTTAAGACATGAATTACCTTTTTACAAAGCGACGTAATCAAATACACTATAATCAGATATATATATCAACTCATCAAATATTTTTACAACAGCTACCGCCTCTGGAGTCGAGGTTAAAGTTCAAGGCTATTCTAACAAAAGCAGTGCGGTTATTTGATCAATCACAACGTTTTGCATGTTGAGTGGGGTAACTTTTTCAAAAAAGTTGGACCCTCCGAAGTACACTTTGAGGAGAGGACATGACCTGTGGAATCTTCTGAACCAACGGCCCTTCATGAGCCTCAAGTTGAATCCAAGGGCAGCTCTAGACCTAGCCGACTCCTGGAATATATCTGCCAGCCAGCCAAATGCCATGATGATGAGAGCCGCCATGATGACCCCAATGTAGAAAAGAACAAAGTTTAGTATCAGTTGACAATTTGAGCCCTCCGACTTGCAACCACCCTCCAGCACTTTCTGGAGGGCGTGGATGGAGGAGTAGAAACAAACTGTTTCCACCGCCATGCTGAACGTGATCATTGTGAGCAAGACAATCCTGGAGAATATGTCCCTGTAGAGAACCATCATGAGTTGGATTCTCCGGAATGTCAGACACTCCCGTGGAAGGCGTTCCCGTTCCTCCCGGCATTCCTCCAGATTGTCTTTGTAACCCCTAATGACATTTTTGAGGTACTTGGCCTGCACCCCAAATTGCATCGCCGCACAAAAGCAGTAGCCAGTCGTTGTAAAAGTCCAGTTGAGTGTGAGACCGGCTATTATTCCCGATTTTATGACAATTTCTGCAATGGTCCAAGTCATGGGCAGAGCCCGTCCCGGGGTCTCCAACTCGCATTGCGAAGAAAGCAGATAGCCAACGTGAAGGGGAAAGCATGGGTTGATAATCAGCACGACAATGTATAGAACGGGGCAGAGGGTTCCTCCTCCGGTGAGTACTCGCAGAAATATTGTCATCCAAAAGTCCTTTTTCCCATTTCCTTTTCCTGTGAAAAAGTAAAAATAGAAGAAAATGCGTGTAGACAAATTATTTCAGACATTTATAACTTTTAAAATAATTGTCGTCTACCTGATCGGCTCGCAACTCTTTGGTTCTCTTCAATGATGGAGTTGAACAGATTCGCAATTTCCTGGGGCCTGCAAGCATTGACGTAGCAAAGCGACCAGAGCAGCACAAATGTTGAGAGGAAGGTGACATTGTGGGAGATGACAAACAAGGGGGATCTACTCCAGTTTCGGATCACCTGCAGCGTGGCCAGCACCTCGTAACCAGCATGGAGCCACAGTCGAAATTTAAACACGGATATTTTCCGTTCGCTTTTCGCAACCAGAATATTCTTATTCTCGTCCCAGCTGTATGGTACTCCACCGAAATAGTCAAGAGTGCACAGAGTTTGGGAAACCTGGGTTAAAACTTGCTGTAGTCCTGACATGTTCACGCTAGTGGAAATTGGAAAAGTATGTGGCAATTTAAGGAATAAGCTGGATTGAAAATGAAAAATCTGAAATTCACAATTTACAAAGCTGTGCTAAAATGTTCAAAGCCGCGTCTCTCTCTTCTCTTTGTGTGTCTGTGACAGTTTCTACGTTTGAAATGGTGTTTTTTATGTATTACCCGGCTCCACCTTGCCGTCCTATTTTCTCTCCGAAAGCAACTTGCTTTTCGCAACCAGAATATTCTTATTCTCGTCCCAGCTGTATGGTACTCCACCGAAATAGTCAAGAGCGCACAGAGTTTGGGAAACCTGGGTTAAAACTTGCTGTAGTCCGGACATGTTCACCTTAGCGGAAATTGGAAAAGTATGTGGCAATTTAAGGAATAATTTAGATTGAAAATGAAAAAATCTGAAGTTCACAATTTACAAAACTGTGCTAAAATGTTCAAGGCCGCACCTCTCTCTTCTCTTTGTGTGTCCGTGACAGTTTCTACGTTTGAAATGGTGTTTTTTATGTATTACCCGGCTCCACCTTGCCGTCCTATTTTCTCTCCGAAAGCAACTGAATTCGCCTCAGAGCGACAAGCGCCGAAAAGTTGTTTTACTTATCATAACCACAGTGAAAAAACATGCGACGAGGCGAAGAACATGGAAATTCTTTCGTAAATTAAATATCGTTTTCTTTCGTACTACTTGTGGGCACCTTGTTCACTCGTCCAACATCAGCTTCGCTTACAACCCCCAACATAATTTCAAGGCTCGACACACAGTGACGCTGAATAGGTATTCTGGTTTTTGCAAAAACTGATGGCTGCTGCCAAAATTGTGTCAATGTCATGTCAGTTCGGATTCCTCATGGATTATGCTTCTCGTCTTGTCAGTTGAAGTCTACAAAAGTAAATTATTACTTTTCACCCGGTAAATGGAAAAGCCTGGCAGCCAAGGATTGAAGCAGCGAAAAGCAAGGAATACGTATGTTAATTTTAGACATTTCATCAATTATTCATCTTCCCAGTACATGCGGATCACCCAGACGGAATTTTCTAATCAGCTTTTTGACTTGTCAAAATATTTTCTGCATTGTTAGAAGTATTGATGATTTTGCATACGATTGTGAGCGATATATGAAATGCGATTTTGAGGATAGAGTTGCTTTGTCGTTGAACACAAATCTGGGTATTAAAAATTTAAATCAAGTGTTCGTTTTCCAGGCAAAAGCAAGGGCAAACCTTAGATATTATCTTCAGTTTTTATGATGCGTTTTGTTTGCACATCAATCTATACCATGAAATAAATGCTACTTGTTCAAATTCCAAAAAATGTTTTTACTGGTCGATTATGATTTTAATGAGTAGAAGGAGCTACGTTCTATTAACCCGCAGTTAGCTACACCCCTGAAATATATATGCTTATGCTTTTGATTTACTATAACGAAAAATATTTCCAACGAACATTGAGATTGAGAATGCGAATCAGATATCTTATGTAGTCTAGCATATTCATGTCAACGATTACAGTAGAAAATAATGCAACCTTCATTTTGTGAATGGATTTTGAATTTTATTTAAGAAGGCAGGCCTAGCTGGACTGGGACTAATTGCAAGACGCAGTTTAAAGGGGGTTATATGTGGTCGGGTGAAAATCTCAAGTTAAACTGCGAAATCTGTCGCAGCACCACCTGCCTTAAATCCCACGTAGATTTTAGATTTCCGCGAAATCAGCAATAAAGCAAAATCTCGTGCAGAGAAGATCAACTTTGCAAAAAGTTATTCATCCCATCCCATTTTTATTGCGATAATGTTGGATTGATAATTATAATGCACGCCTCAGTTTCTTCAGTTCATGTACATTTTCGTGGTAGTAAACAAGTGGCTAGTTATCACGCAAACGAGCGTCGTATTCCTGAATAACATGCAGAGGAACAAGAAGAGAAACCAGTTTTCTGCATTTACCTATTTTTGCATTTGTGCACGCACTTGTCATTTCTGTCCTCACTGTTGTTTTAGTTTATGCGAAAATATTACAAAACGTTGTCATTTAATTATAATGCACGCCTCAGTTTCTTCAGTTCATGTACATTTTCGTGGTGGTAAACAAGTAGCTGGTTATCACGTAAACGAGCGTCGTATTCCTGAATAATACATATGCAGAAGAACAAGAAGAGAAACCAGTTTACTGCATTTACCTATTTTTGCATTTGTGCACGCACTTGTCATTTCTGTCCTCACTGTTGTTTTAGTTTATGCGAAAATATTACAAAACGTTGTCATTTCACTATCACGACAGGTCACGTCAAGTACATCAAACTTGATGACATTGAACTTACATCTTACCAAGTAGCTCCCAACTTTATTGTTTGTAATTCTTCTTTCTTTAAATGTACTGAGGATAGGATGTGCAAATTATGTATAGTCAACATTCCCATCTGCATGTTTATTGAGTCAAGGTGTGCCTGAAAAGTTACAATGTACATACCGCATTATTCCACTCTCAACTATTTGACTTTTGCATGCCCGTCCTCTCACATTCTTGTCCATTTTTAGTCTGATTTTGTTAATGTATGGAAAATTCATTGTGTTTATATTGCCTTAGCAGCCACATGAGACGACGTCAGTCAACTATAGTGTCATCAAACTTGAACTTACCTAGTAGTTGTAATTTAAGTATATTTTATCGTATTGCACGCATCGCATTATTTACGAAGAAATATATAAAAATGCAAATGATTTTTTTCACGTGTGCGTCCCTATGTTTCAGCGAATCTCATCGTTATCATCAACTATTATCTTATCATCCGTTCAATTATTTAAGACATAATATGCCACAAGGTTCAAATTCCCAATTGGCAGTAGTGTTAATAATGAGTCATTCTC
>JAANSN010004307.1:0-15465 GCA_036850665.1 Dicranocentrus wangi | reverse complement strand
AAGTTACGACAACAGCATGAGCAACATGAGCAGGAGCAAGCAGGTCTAAAGATTGAATTACAAGAGACGCGAAGTGAACTAGAGGAGGTACAACAAAAACTGACAACCGTAAACTCCAAGGTCATTCCAGTGGGATCAATATATGTGGAGTATTACAACCAACCAAGTCCTCGAACCCTGTGGCCTACTCTGACCTGGCAAGACGTCAGCTCTACTTACGCCGGCCTCTTCTTCCGAGCAATAGGCAGTGGATCAGCGGGTTGGGGAAGTACGCAGCCGGCATGCGCTCCGCGGATAATCAGCACACTACATCAGCAATCCTCTAGTGGCGCATATCCCGACCAAATCGGTTTACCCGCAAGTGGCTGGTCTCCAGTTGGAAATGCTGGAAATCATCTGTTTGGATCTGGGGGGAGGGGCTATGAAGGCTTACGCTTTTACACTGAGGACTGCGAAGTTCGTCCAAAGAACCAGGCGGTTAGGATTTGGAAGCGAACGGCATAAACTCATTTATTCATTCAGTTTACTCTTGGAATTTGCATTTTATGAAATTTAATAATAGTGAAAACAACATTGTAAATTATCAAGTTTAAACTTTGAATAAATCGAGACAATTGCATTGCATTGTGGCTATCTGACCAGTCCAGGTTTCAAGGAATAAGCTTCCTCTTAACAGTAATATTTACTTAAGTATTTTAAACATTTGATTTCAGTAAGCATTCAGTAAATACATACTTGCTTTCAGCCAGTGTTCCCATTTTCCGTTTCGCGTCAAGCCTCTAATTCAATTCCACTCTCATGTTATTCTTTCGACTCAAAGCCCACCACAAACAAGGTGATACACAGACCCGAAAACTGAAACAATATATAGCAAGCATTTTGTATGTGAATATTATTATTGCATTTTGTGCATTGCTATCTTTAATTTCTACGGACAAAACCACAAGTTGTTATTACTTGAGCCAAAAATCCATAATCAATTTTGAACATTCCATCCGCTCCCATTCCCACTCGACCGGTTTCCACCTCCTTCAGCGTCAACTCCCACAAAATTTTATCCTCCGAGAATAGCTGAGCATTCTTTATTTGGATCAGCCGGATTTTGAACCGAGCCATCTATAAACACAAAATACGATTATCATAATTCTTTGGTAATTGAAATGATCAGATTTGGTCACACTTGTTCCCAAATACTTAGCTTCTTTAAATTTCAGAAATTATATACACAACCGTGTCGTACCGTTCTGGGCACCTGAGCAAACAGGATTAGCGAGATCATCTTGCAACACATGCCAAGCATCAGACCTCCAGTCATCACCCAATGCCACTTTTGGACGGCGACGTTCAAATAGAACACGATTCTCATGGCTGCCTCCATCATCCAGAGGAGCATCGGGGTTGACCAGCTCCTGTTCACCGCACCCGACAAATCCTTCATTTTCCCATATTCCTCAATCACGACATCTTTCACCACGGGTACACTCTCAACTGACCTCCCGCACCTTGTTTCCCGTTCGATGGACCGCAGGCTGGCTTCAAGCCCCGTCGTTGATCCCCAGAAGGCGAGGGCAAGAGTGCACATGAAAAACAAATCTTGCAGGGCATGATGGAATCGATAGGCGAAGCTCAAAATAAGCTCGGCTAGGAACCAGCCGATATTTCCGGTGTTCCAGAGGTCCGTTTGGAGCTTGATCATCCACCTCTTCTCGGCTCCAGTCAGGATGTGTGCAAATCCAGCATTGTCCAGGAAAAATGTAGGATTTATGTTGCCCACCCAAATCAAGGCGAGGATTCCCCGTTGAATGAAGTACAGATGGACAAGGATGATGTATATGATGCAAAGGCACTATAAAATTGATTGCTTTCGATATGCTTGAATTTCAATTAACTATCNTGAATGAAGTACAGATGGACAAGGATGATGTATATGATGCAAAGGCACTATAAAATTGATTGCTTTCGATATGCTTGAATTTCAATTAACTATCTAATTATTATTGATTATCAATTATTGAAAGCTTACTTTGCGAACCCTCCTGAAACTTGAAAGAGCCCCGCCGTTTCCTTTTTTGTCATTCAATATAGTTGACAGCTCCGCTGAGGATTTCCACATGGTCCATGAAAACCACAGGAATTTGACGCAAGTCAGCCCCACCCGTGCCAGTTTCAAGTAGTTTGAGGCCGACGCTTTGCTCCAGTTTATGTAGTAGTAGGACCCAGTCTGGTGAAGGGTGGTTGCATGGGACACCAACGTGATTCCAAATACTGCAAGGCAGAGTGCCTGTAAACAATTAAAGTTTGGGGAAATCGGAGAATTAAAAATATGCTATTTAGTTTGTAACTAAAAATGAAAAATTGAAGCAGGTTTATTTTATTTTTACTTTCTGAATTTTTGAGCTTGTCACAACCCAGGAATCCTTGACACTGGAATATACTGGCTTCCATGGTTGCTGACAGGTATAATACGTCAAATTTAGGTAGAACCGAATTAAATTGAAAGATTTTTTACTTGTTGGGGACGGGCCAACTCTTCTTGATTTGAAGGGCCTGAACCTGAACCAAGCGTGTTTTGAAGTTTGGGCAGGGTGGATTTTGTTTGGAATATGTAGTTATCCGCCGGGGTAGGGACTTCCATGTTAGAGTAAAAAGGAGCTAAGCTAACACGAGGTTTTCTGCTAAGCTTATTTTTGTCGTATACTTGCCACTTTTACTTTGTCAAGTTGGACAAGACTGACAATGAGCCCTTCTGAGATGCTAAACACTAAACAGATGTCAAAGTTTGTCTATCCATCCCCCAAGAGATTTCATTTCCTGTTGAATGTCCGCAAGTGCAATTAATTTTGAAGGTAGTTGACTACATGGGAAGGTTTAATGTTATAAGGTATGCCTTTTCCGGATATTTTACTGACGATGAATAGAGAGACTTGTAGCCTATATATACGGACCAAATCAAATGAGGTTTCATTTCCTGGCTGGCTGTCTAACTTTCATGTAGCCTATATACGGACCAAATCAAATGAGGTTTCATTTCCTGGCTGGCTGTCTAACTTTCATGCTGCGTGTGAGTGAATACACGTTTTTTCTTATATTTATTTATCCACCGTTGTATGCTCTGCTTTATACCTAGTTAATGAAAAAAAACTATTAATTACCTAGAAAACAATTACGCAATTCCCGGAAATTATTTGGCAGAAGCTGGTCTCTGCTACTACTACGCATATAGGTATGTAGTAAGTATTTATTTCAAGGTTTTTATGTTAATCCTATCCATGAGACACTATCCATGTTATACATTCATAGTAAATTGGAAATTGGTGACACGAGGCCATGTCAATGTCAGAGCCACGTGCATAGCAGTAGTCCCAAGGAATTGTACACGCACAATCCGCTGTGAAGCGTCATAGGGATATGCTCTATTTCTCATATTATAGTTGGGTTTATGTATAATACCATGAACAGAATAAGGCAAAAGAAGGGAATGAATTGAAAGAGGCACGACATTAACTACAAGATCCTCAATAATAAACAGTCGGTAATTCCAGTGAGTCGGTTCACGCACCACGTGCACGCCAGTTAACTGTATGAAGAGGAAGAAGAATCAATCTGCTTCTGAATAGCAATCCCTTAATGAGTCAATCATGTTAATTTGGCATTCACCTCTCAAAACTTAAAGTTCGATAAACCATCGAACTCAAGTGGAGGAGGAGGTGAAATTCGATGAGAAAATGATGAAATATTTCCAGGCCATTACTTTATATTCATTGCCCAAAAGGATATCCACCAATCCCGTTGCATGCCTTTTTCCATGTATCAACGAATGACTCAATCAATTTATCTGTCAATATTACATCATTTCTGCTCAACTTATGCATATGCATGTGACATTATGCAATAAATCTTTTAAATTTTTATGCCTGCTGATAAGTAAGACCAAGTAAAATTGGCAATTCTTCTCGTCCTTCCGTGACTACTTAAAGTTGGGTATATATAAGCCTTACCCACACTTTTTCACTCACATCAAATATCCTCATGACGAGTGCTGACTGGAACGGAGTGAGCTGAAATTTCATCCTGAACAAAATGATGATCCCTCTCTTAATTCTCGCTGTTGCTGTTGCCGTATATGCAGGTTAGAAATAATCTGCTTCTTCGCAAATTTATCCTATCCTACTTCAGATTAATTTTAAAAGCATAGTTATATAATTAAAATATTAATCACAAAAATTCTAGCTCCAGCCTGTGAGCACAGTTGGACCGCCTACAAGGACGAGGCCTGCATCAAAACCTTTCCCACTCTGAAATCCTATGAGGACGCCCAAGCCCTTTGCGCGTCGCTCGACGGGAATCCATCACTGGTGATGGTCAAAAACGCGGACATGCAGCAATTCCTGTCAAACTACACCGAGGGGCTCGTCGACTACATTTGGCTTGGGGGGAGGTACGACGCCTCCTCGACCTCATTTAAATGGGAGAACGGGCAACCGCTGGTTTACTCCAATTGGATGGCCGGCTACCCGAGAGGTGACATTGACGAGGAGTCAGGATGTATTGAGCTGAGACCACTCGAAGACACGAAGAATTCTCCTCCAGACCCCAACTCCCGGGGGAAGTGGGCCCACGAGTCGTGCCGCAAGCGAAATTTGGTGATTTGCCAGAAGCCACTGGCATGGTCACTGGAGGACGCTGTAGCTGAGATAATAAGTTTAAAGCAGACTCATCAGCAGGAACTGCTAGAAGTTCGGGAACGACTTGCTCGCGTCAATTCCGAATTCGCAGCCGTTAATTCCGAATTTGGCGCCGTTAAATCCGAACTTGCACTCGTGAGCTCGAGGGTTGTGCCAATTGGCTCAATTTATATCCAGTATTACGGTCAACCTAGTCCTCCAACTCTTTGGCCCGGCCTGGGATGGAAAGACATCACCCTCAGTTATGCAGGGTTGTTCTTCCGTGCTGCCAACGGCGGGGCGGCCTATTGGGGAACCACCCAAGAGGCATGCGCCCCGCGCATTACTTTGATGGAGTATGGGACAACTAGCGCTGAAGACGCTTTTGAAAACCCACTGAGTTTCCCATCAAGTGGTGGATATACCCCGTTCGGACATGTGGGAGAAAACGCCGGGGCTGCTGGTAGCAGCAGCGGTAACCAAACGTGGGAGGGATTACGGTTTTATACTGAAGATTGCGAAATTCGGCCGAGGAATCAGGCGGTTAGAATTTGGAAACGGCTGGTATAAATTTTTTTTTATAAAAGCTTGTATGAGCCGGGAAATTATAAGCAGTCATCGTAAAAACCTCGAAATGAAGGGTTTAACATTCGTTATTGTTCTGAATAAAACCCATGATTATATAGTTGAAAGTGCCATACAAATGTGCATTTATAAAATGTTAAAAGTTAATTTGCTAATACATTCAGGATTACATTACTGCAAAAATAGATCTTTTAATTAATTACACTTTTTGACGCAATAATGTGCGAATGCTTTTGTGTTTAATAAAAATCTATTTTTTTAAAAACTTTGCAGCCTCAAAATATAACTTATTGAATCAAACATATTAAGGAGATGGTTTCTCATCTCATTCAAAGATTGGAAAGAAGTAATAAATAACTTTTTTCTTGTACTAATTAATTAATTAGTTAAACGACAATACAGAATCATGTTCGCAATCATTTTCCATATACGTACGTCTTCGTGTATACCCATCTTTCACAAATATTTGTTATCCCATTTTATAACAAACCTCCATCCCAGGTTTGTGCAAACTTGTCATACAACACAAATTCAAAGTTCCGATTCTCATATAAATTCTCGTCGTTTTTACTTGATGCATGGGACTTAAACTGTCAGGAATTGTGGGGGACTACTCGAACAAATGAACGTTTGAAAAAGTAGATTTTGTCCTAAGTTCATGCATAATATGATGTACAGACAGGCAGTATAAATATTATTTTACTATTTTTGAACGGCGTCCCAAGTTGCATGAATTATCATGCATTGCCAAAAATTCCCATTAATAAACTCAACCACCGCCTAGAAACTTAATTTTTCACGAAGAAGAGGCATGCCATACACGCCCGTTATGCGATTGCTTATATTCCCAGAGACCTTAAATTAGCAACAAGACCAATTGCAATCAAATCAAATTGACAAGTGCGTCAAAGTTCAACATGCATAACATTGGACGAAAAAGTTAAGGCGACTTTTCAATATTTCGTCACTCTACCTAAACTCGAACTCGAAAACAACAGTGGGAATTGGAAGATATACCAAGATATTTTGGTCGTATGACGAAATGATTTCAAATTATTTCTTCATATTGTGGGAAAAAGTAATAATTGTCATTGAATCTACATTTGTCATTGACGATGAGTGTCCTCAATCAAAGTTCGTTACACCATCGTACTCAACGAGGAAAAGGTGAAGACGCACGTCGTGCTTGCTGATGAAATGTTTTCAGGCCATTACTTTAGAATAATACTCCCAAAAACCAAACCAATTGCCACAATAATGGCCTTGCATGCATTTCCACAGCCAAATGATTCCGTCAGTCGCCGTATCCGCAAATACTATTATATGCTACAGTCATTTCTGCTAAACTTATTATGTACAAGCGGGATTACGCAACAAATCTTTTTAATTTCTATGCCTGCTATCAAGACCAAGTAAATTTTTTGCAGTAATTGTCGTTCTATCGGATGACCGCATTAATTTGGGTATATATTTAGCTGTACCCACACATTTTGTCACTCTTCCCGTGTTGCACCTTGGTAGCTAGTAGCTAGTGAATTGCACTTTCACACGATAAATCACCAAAATGTTCTCTCTCATCCCAATTCTGGCCATTGCTGTTGCCGTAAATGCAGGTACCTGATAACCCGTTTTTATTGTACATTTGTGGAACTGATGTTAATTGTTAAGGCATGTTTTTATATAGTTCAAATATCAAGTACTCGAAATTTCCTGTAGCTCCAGCGTGTGAACACAGTTGGACCGCCTACAAGGACGAGGCCTGCATCAAATCCTTTCCCACTCTGAAATCATATGAGGACGCCCAAGCCCTTTGCGCGTCGCTCGACGGGAATCCATCGCTGGTGATGGTGAAAAACGCCGACATGCAGACATTCCTGTCAAACTACACGGAGGGGCTCGTCGACTACATTTGGCTTGGCGGGAGGTACGACGCCTCCTCGGCCTCATTTAAATGGGAGGACGGACAACCCCTCGTTTACTCCAACTGGATGAGCGGCTACCCACGAGGAGTCATTGCCGAGGAGTCAGGATGTATTGAATTGAGGCCACGCGAAGTACTCGAAGAAATCCTTTCCAGACCCCAACTCCCGGGGGAAGTGGGCCCACGAGTCGTGTCAGAAGCGAAATTTGGTGATTTGCCAGAAGCGTCTGGCATGGTCGCTGGAGGACACTGTAGCTGAAATAGTCAATTTACGACATGTCCACCAACAGGAGCTGGAGGAAGTGCGGCAAGAAATTTCAGCCGCCAATGTCAAACTTGAAGTCGTGAGCTCGAGGGTGATGCCAGTTGGCTCAATTTATATTGAGTATTATGGTCAACCCAATCCTCGACAAATGTGGCCCAGTTTGAGCTGGCAAGACATCAGCTTAACTTATGCCGGCCTGTTTTTTCGAGTCGAAGGCTACCCGGCGGACAAGTGGGGAGTCACCCAAGAAGGTTGCGCCCCCCGCATAACCATCATGGAGCAAACGGAAACTAGTAGTGCTGGTAGTGCTTTTGCAAATCCACTCGAGATACCAATACATCAATGGTCCCGTTACGGTCATGTGGGGGAAAAGGGGGCTACCGACGGCAGCGGTGGTAACGTAACTTGGGAGGGATTGCGATTTTACACTCAATATTGCGAAGTTAGGCCGACGAATCTGGCTACTAGAATTTGGAAACGGACAGCATAAAATTTAACTTTACTCTTCAATTTGTAGTACATTATACGAATTAAATAAACTTAAAAGAAAACTATCTATCTGTAAGTAATTAATTTTATCTTGAACTTATTTAGTAACAATTTACGAGTTTTATTTTACGAGGAATTCGCACCAATTAAAAATTCGCAATCATTTTCCATATACGTACTTCTTCGATTACATATCACTTCTTTATTGCATTTCATAGCAAATTTACATCCCACGTTGTTAGAGCTTGTCATACAACCCAAAACATTTTCGATTGTGATTTAAATGTAAGGAAATAAATAACAGGGAGTAGGTCAGCGAACTTGGAAAGCAGACGCAGATACCATGCAAGCTCCTTCTCCTAGGATAATCAGCACAACACACAATCCACATATGTGTAGCTCTGTATAAAGTGAACTTATTCTTTTGCATCTGGCAGCAGGGGCTATGCTATGAGGCATGGGGTTTCACACGGAGATGCGTAAGTTGGTTCAAGGAACACGCTATTTGGATTTGGACCCAAACGGCAACAATCTCAGTTTAGTCTTGGCGCTGGCCTGTATTTTATTTGAGGAATGAGATTGTAAATTGTTCAGCTTTTAAAGTGGAAAATACGACATTTTAAATTGTGGTGCTCTGCTCTATAAAATGGGCATTTAATTAAATTCTGTCATAAGTTCATGCAGATATGAAGGTGGTTATGGACTGGTGGTGGTGTATTTTGTTTTTTGAACGGCGCGACCTAAATTTGCATGCGTGAACATGTACTTGATGCACTGCCGATTGGCACTAATAAACTCAAACCGCTACATAAACTTACACGTTTACGAGATTTTTTTCACGAGGAAACGGCATGCCATACACGCCCCTTATGCGACTTTGAATGTACCCAAAGACCATAAATCAGCGACAACAAATTACGATAAAATCAAATTGCCAATGCACCCAACCTCAAAAATTTATATGCTATCGATATGCCCACGTTCCAAAATGAGGCCTAAGCCAGATTTCATCACTGCACTTAAACCCAAAAACACGACAACATCAGTAGGAATATGTGATGAGAAGATGAAAGAAGATGTTCTGGTCTCTGGTCTTATATGATGAAACGTTTTCAGATTATTTCCTTACCCTTTCTCCCCAACATTGATTGTCATCATTAATATCCTGCATGCATGCATTCTAATTGCATCAGCCAATGATAATAATAATGTCTCGATTCGATTATGCATGCATTCTAATTGCATCAGCCAATGATGATAATAATAATGTCTCGATTCGATCCACCTTTGTCATTTTGTTCATGTAGCACGTACATCCAATTGATTGATTTTGCTGGGCTGTATGACAGCAGACCCGACCAATTGAATAATGTTAACCTGTTAATGTGAATGCGACGACAAAGCACACATTTACCTCTGTCAATTTGACAGTCTTCTCAAAATTTGATAAACCATCGTACTCAAGTGGAGGAGGTGAAGATGTCGGGCTGATGAAATGCGTTCAAACCATTACTTTATTCATTTGTTCAAACCAAAATTGCCCCACATTGGCCAATACTATATTATTACAGTCACTACTGCTCAACTTGTACAAAAAAACGAGATTATGTAAAAAAAAAACTTCGTTATGCCTGCCGACCAATACCAGGCCGTATTTCACCACACCGTCGTGTGACTGCTACAAATTGGGTATATAAGCGTTAGAAACATTTTCACAAACATCACACATCTTTCCGGTAACAAGCACTGATTGGTAGTACGACATGATTTGCAGAGTCATGATGAACAACAAAATGATGATCTCTCTCCTAATTCTGGCATTGGCTGTTGCCGTAAGTGCAGGTATGTAAAATAAGTAACCCGTTTACAGAACATTCTCGCTTCTCGCGCTACTTGGTATTGATTTTAAAATATCAATTAAGTATAATTCCAAAAATATTATTAAATACTCAAAATTATTTTTATAGCTCCAACATGTGAGCACAGTTGGACCGCCTACAAGGACGAGGCCTGCATCAAATCCTTTCCCACTCTGAAATCATATGATGAGGCCCAAGCCCTTTGCGCTTCGCTCGATGGCAAACCCTCCTTGATGATGATCAAAACCGCGGAAATGCAGACATTCCTGTCAAACTTCACGGAGGGGCTCGTCGACTACATTTGGCTGGGGGGAAGGTACGACGCCTCCTCTGCCTCATTTAAATGGGAGAACGGGCAACCGCTGGTCTACTCCAACTGGATGAGCGGCTACCCAAGAGGTGACATTGCTGAAGGGTCAGGATGTATTGAGCTGAGACCACTCGAAGACACGAATAAGAATTCCCTGCCCGAGCCCAATTCCCGGGGGAAGTGGGCCCACGAGTCGTGCCTGAAGCGCAATTTGGTGATTTGCCAGAAGCCGCTAAAATGGTCGCTGGAGGACGCTGTTGCAGAAATAATAAGTTTAAAGCAGGCTCATGAGCGTGAACTACAAGAAGTTCGAGCAGAGCTATCAGCCGTGAATTCCGAGCTTGCAGTCGTGAGCTCGAGGGTCGTGCCAGTCGGCTCAATTTATATTGAGTATTACAACCAACCAAGTCCTCGAACACTTTGGCCCAGTTTGAGCTGGCAGGACATCAGCTTAACTTATGCAGGACTCTTTTTTCGAGCTGCGGGTGGTGGATCTGCGGCCAATTGGGGAATCACCCAAGAGTCATGCGCGCCGCGCATAACTTTCATCGAATATGGGAAAACTAGTGCCGGGCCTTTTGAAAACCCACTAAGCTTATATTCAGATGGGTGGTCTCGGTACGGACATGTGGGAGTCAACGGGACCAGCAGCGATGATAACACAACTTGGGAGGGACTACGGTTTTACACTCAATATTGCGAAACTCGGCCGACGAATCAGGCAATTAGAATTTGGAAGCGGACGGCATAAAACTTACAAAAGTTTGTATATTCTAATCAAATAATAATGGGGCAAGAAGCTTGTGAATTGCCATCGTATAAATTAAGAACTAAAAATAGAGGAATTAACACATATTTTAATATAATCACAATTGTTAACGTAATGGGTTACTTTTGTCAAAGTTTTTATATTTAATAAATATCTCTAAACTCTCACATTGACAGATTCATTAATGTTGTTTTACCTGACTAACTTCTTTTGCAATTGTAACTGCATTTGCGGTCAGGGTCATGGAAAATCGTGTTCAAGTTCAATGTTTGAATGCATTGGATGAAGGTTGATATTGTACGTGCTTGGCCTCTAATATTTTCATTATTTCACATAGATAAGCGTAATCAGTTGGGTTTAACGTTTTGTGGTCTGTGAATTAAGACTGCAACAACACCTATTCCATTTGTAGGTTTGGATACCTTTCCGCACATTCTTATAACATAACGTGCATTAGATTATGCTATGATCATGACAAAAACATTTTTTGCTTTGCCTTATACATGCTACTCCACATAAAACTCAGCATCAAATTCAGTTTCTGGCTCCCGGCCGGCATAGCCTAAAACACACGTGTAAAGTACTGCAAATAAGTATGGCCTGATAGTGAAGTAGGTCATTCGGGAAAGATAAAGGTGAAAAAATCCACCGGACATTCTATGCATATATCATAATTTCATTTTGAACTGACATTTAGGAAAACGCGTGTCTTTAATTCTGAAACAATAAGAAATTGTTAATAAGATTCATTAAATACACAATAAGCTGTTGATACTCGTAATAAGCAAGAGTAATTCTCTTGAGCCCGCATTTTCCGTGAGTTTTGATGGATGCCTTCATACCCTNTTTGAACTGACATTTAGGAAAACGCGTGTCTTTAATTCTGAAACAATAAGAAATTGTTAATAAGATTCATTAAATACACAATAAGCTGTTGATACTCGTAATAAGCAAGAGTAATTCTCTTGAGCCCGCATTTTCCGTGAGTTTTGATGGATGCCTTCATACCCTCATCAGCAGGTCGCATTTCAACACAAGAATCCTCAAGTGTCATTCCGTGAGTAGCCATGCGTCCGTCCATCCAATTGCTGTTTATCTAAATGGAATGGCCAAATTATGTGTAAAAATACTTTTCCCTGTGCGTCATGTCTCCCTTGATACTTGAAGTTTCAAGTTTAATCTTTGACTTATGCAGAGTGCGCTATCGATAGACCGATGGGAAAGTCGCAGTCAGATTATAATATCAAAACCAATTCTAAAAAAAATTAGGACCAGGAAAAACTTGACGATTTTGACGCATTTGACAAATCACTTAAATCAATTTCGTGCTTGATTTATCCTCCTCCGTTTGGGTATACAATAAACATGAACTGCATCGACAAATCATCATTGTACAATTTGCAAACGTTTTTCAACAATAACAAACTCGACAATGGAGAAAACAATTGTTCGCTTACTACTGACTCTTGTCCTGTACGCGTCATACGGAGGTAAGAACATAAAATAAAAATCACAATTTCTACCTAGCGTTATAATATATTATGGTGCTTCAGTGTAACCATGATTGCTTTATTTTATGGTTTTTTTCAAAGCGCCGGCTTGTGAAAACAGTTGGTCGACCTACAAACAGGAATTATGCATCAAGGCATTTACCAATGACGGCAATGACCTGGAAACATATGAAGGCGCAAAGAACTTTTGCGCTTCACTCGGGGATGACGCATCCCTGGCGATTGTCAAAGATGAGGAAATGCAACAACTTTTGGCAAATAACATCATTGAAGGGATTTTTGACTACATTTGGCTTGGCGGGCGGTACGACGCCAACACATCCCAATTTAAATGGGAGGACGGACAATCCCTAAACTACACCAACTGGATGGCTGGCTACCCAAGAACCGACAATCTTGAAGACGCTCCATGTATTGAGCTGAGGCCACAAGAAGAAACGAGAAGTGGTGTTCAAGAGGCCAACAACAACCACGGGAAATGGGCTCATGAGTCGTGTCTCAAGCGGAACCTGGTCATGTGTCAGAAGCCGATGACATGGTCCTTGAAAGATGCTGTCAATGCGATAAAAGATTTGCAGCAGCAGCATGAGCAGGAACTACTGGAAGTACAGGAAGAATTGTCAAATCTCAATTCCGATCTGGCGAGCGCCAATTCCAAAGTTGAAAACTTGAGTTCCGAGCTTATAAATACGAATTCCAAACTTGCAAACGCCACTTCAAAAATTGAAGACATGGGTTCCGAACTTACAAAGACGAATTCCGAGCTTGCAAATGCAAATTCTAAAATTGCAAACATGAGTTTCGAACTTGTAAATGTAAACTCAAAACTTGCAACCACGAACACAGAGCTTGCAGCCATCAAGTCCAGGGTTGTTCCAGTTGGCTCAATTTATGTAGAATATTACAATCAGCCAAGTCCGCGCACACTTTGGCCCAACCTTAGCTGGCAAGACATCACCAGCACTTACGCAGGAATGTTTTTCCGTGCACAAGGTGATAATGCAGCCAGTTGGGGAACCATTCAAAGTGCATGCGCGCCACGTATTACGCAAACGGAGTTTCAAGAGACACGTGGACATTATTGGGCTTATCCCTTCGTAAACCATTTACCGTCCAGTGGCTGGTCTCCATATGGAGCTGTGGGAAAAGTTGTTTGGAAGGAGGGTGGAGCTACGTACACTCATGGACTGCGGTTTAACACTGCGGATTGTGAAGTACGTCCAAGGAACCAAGCGATTAGGATCTGGAAACGTACTGCGTAGATTTTATAGTATTTTGAGGTAAACAATGTAAAGTGATAAATGTTTACACCAAAGATTTCGTCATATTTATTGTAATTTCAAGAAAAAACGATAGAAAATGCTTTACTATTAAAAGATTGACAAAGATATTTTTGAGATTTATTTACTCAATTATTTACTAGGCTACGTGGACTATAAGCAACTATAAAAACATGTCGCGGCAACTTGGACTTGTACAGTTTCAGAAACCAGACTATCCACGCACGCACCCTAGGATTCATTTCATTATTTTGCTATTTGCCTTTGAGTTTATTCCCTGAACGTAATATCTGGCTTATGGTACATTTCCCGATCCATTTTGCTAACGGCTGACTCCTACAATTGACTTCAACTAACACTATCACTTCATGGCACTAACGCAATCATTGTGGTAGAAACATAAGCATAATTTGTTATTTCAGAATATATGGAATTTGGATATAGTCGATTGCCGGATAAATCATAAATATTAGCTAACCACCCATACCTCCAATCATATGCAGAATGTAATGGGGATAAGAAATTTGTCTTGCATGATATGATTTACATACACACGTGTACAACACATTACACACCCACAACTGGTTACATCGAGACCAACATAAGTTTATATTGGAAATTCAGCTTCATATCCTGCCCCAAATTTTGAACTTGCTTGCTATAGAGTAACCCACACGTGTAAAGCATGAATAGATAATGATAATGTAGGCCAGCATGTAACGATAAGACGCGAACCCCTGCGCATTCCCTGTTGATTTCTAATTCAGTGTGTACAACCAAAATTCAGGTTGAGCTGACTAATACGTGCTCAACTAATATTCAGCATATTTCTCACTATACTATACTTACACGTGTGTAATGACAAATGACACAGGAAATGAAATCCTCATAAAAAATTGATCTAGAATCAAAACTTAAAACTAAAATTTTGGAAGACTCACTGGTGTTGTTGTTACCTCGTAAGTTTACCAACAAACGGATGGTCCCGATATGGGCATGTTGGAGAAAACGGGACTAGCAGCGGACAACTTGGGAGGGATCACGGTTTTATACTCAATATTGCGAGACTCGGCCGACAAATCAGGCGATTAGGATTTGAAAACGGAAGGCATAAAATAAATTATAAAAGCTTGTATGTTTCTAATCAAATAATGGGACAAGCAGAAACTTGTGAATTGCCATCATATAAATTAAAAAATAAAAATAGACGAATTATTAATGATTTTTACTATAATCGCAGTGGTTAACGCAATAATGCTTTCATATCATATATGGTTAATAAAACTTTCCAGACTCTCAAAATGACTAATTCATTACTATTATTGCTACCTTGCTAACTTCTTTTACAAGGCTTGCAATGCAATTGCAACTGCATTTCACGGTCATGGAAAATCCTGTTCAAGTTCAGTGTTGGAATGCATTGCAGGTTGATACATAATGCACGTGCTTGGCCTCTTCCAATATTTACGATATTGAACAACGATAAGCGTAATTGTTTGTTCCTGTGGAACATATTATATTCATGCAACTTGTCTTATATTGAGTTGAGGTGTAGAGTCACGTTGTTCAGGCCAATTCATAATGTACGTAGTACCTACCTATTCACAATTCCAAATGTATGTAAAAAGTATATGATTTTGTTCTGAGATGTCTTTGCCCAAAGGAAGCAGAAGGTATCTCGGTGTTGCTGTGTGTCTACGGACCAGAGTGGTCCACCATTTTTTACTCTCTCTACTTGTCTATATTTTATATAATATTCAGTACTGAATTTCAGTTAAATTAAATGTGACCCAATTGGACGTAAAATCAACT
>JAANSN010004306.1:0-15467 GCA_036850665.1 Dicranocentrus wangi | reverse complement strand
AGAGAGAGAGAGAGGGTTCAGCGCAGAGAGGGGATGAGATCATGGACAGCATACCAGTTTGGTTTTTTTGTGGGTTTTGAGCTCAACAACAAATTATTTTGACTGGACTTAAATAACGTGCCGATGCATATTCCCAGTTTTGTAGAGTGTTGTGGTGCGGTGTAACTTATTTTTTCTTTATAACGTTTTCTGTGATTGCTCATATGTGTATGTTAAAAAAAGGAGCAAAAAATTGACCTAGAGCAATATATACAATCTAGAAGCATACTTACCTACATATTCTTCCGAAGTTGGGATATGCGGGATGTGCAGGAGGGGAGATGATGTGTCTCCGGACTGGAGTACACATAAACGTGTTTTTATGATTTTCCTAATAAACTCAATTATAGAACTACAATGGCATGGTATATTGTATAATATGGCACGCAGCAGACGTCAACATCTCAAACGAAAATGTGTTGCTAAGTCAAAGTGGGTCTTGAGATTTTCGAAGGATTACAAGTTTTTATTGCAAGTCTTGGAACTCATAATAATAATAAATATTAATGTGTGAAAAGCTTGTTTTTCAAATGCGACAAACCCTGACTTATTCTTTCTCTCCAGCTACAGATGCACAACGTTTTGAGGGGATTGCATAATGGGGAGATTTGTACGATCCAATGAACTGTGTGGCTCTGTACTACTCTGTCGCATATTATTATCCACTTTGGTTTGGGGTTTTGGAGATTATGTTAAGCAATTCATTTTTACTTCATTTGTCAACGTATGCATTATTCTTCGTATCGAATGAAAAAACAGACTACCGGTTTACGTCAATAGAATGAATTTATGATCAGTCGAGGCGTCACTGTTCTCTCTTTCGTTTGGCAGACTCGTCATCCAACGTTTTGTGAAATGGATCTTTCGTTCAAAGCGGAGCTCGAATAGCAAAACCATTCCTCTCCAATAGCATAATTAAAATATGTAAATAAATACGGTACATAGAAAAATATGATTTTAAAAAATTATAGGAAAGAGGAATGAGGTGGAAGGAAGTGATGCGCGACGAGAGTCTTATTGTATTTTCATAGCATAATGTGTGCTGCAGATGATGCACTGAATTGGAATTTAAATGCGTTTTTATAGGAAAACATGAGAGCAGCATTTGGGATAATGACGCCCAAAACGATGCCGGATTCCCATCAGACGACAAAATATTTTCTCGCTTTCTCAAAGTACAAGCAAGGCAAGAGGATAAACATGTTGCGAAATGCACCAGCAACGCTTTTCCAGTGGCAATGGCAATGGCAAATATGATTAAGATGATGAGCCAATCAAGAGACTGAAGTGTTAGATAATTTATGAAGACTTGCTCTGTTAGTGACTTCGTTTTTAAAGACTTTTTATACTATTTTGTGCTATGTTGGACCACTAATGACAAGCAACTGACAGAACACTGAATGAAGGTTCAACAATAAGAGTTGTAAATTTTTTGGTTTTTCTGTTAACAAAATATTGGAAGAAGGAGCGAGTTTGCTGTTCCAAATTATGCATCATCGGTTGTTTATGCGGTGCTGCCTGGCTGGAGTAATAAACTGCAAGTTTGTTGTCAATACGAATGAAGCAATATTGGTGCATCAAAAGGAGCTGCTTGCTGAGCATGTTGAATGTGTATGAACATTTATGGCTATGTATATGTTGTATATGATATTTTCTTAAACTAAATTGGCTTGACGGCTTGACTTCCCTTGTGTTTTATTGACAAAATGTTTGCAAGCTCTGAAATTATGATATTGTAATCCCACTTATATCGCATATATCGTCACTCTACTCTACTAATGATTGCAAAAAATGACTCACTCACTGGGCATTCATATTTTCTACTGGATAGCCCACAACTGACTTTCATTTGATGATGTCCAAGTAAAATTCATGGAATCTGCACATCAGAACAGAATGATGGTTGAAGTCGCACAGACATCAGTCAACTTTACGACAGTCCTCTCGTATTGCCTAAAACCATTATATTGATATTGATTGGCAGCAACTTGATCTTCCTGAATGAATAGGATATAGGATGAAAAATAAATCATTGATTTCCGCTTACCTTGCTATGTCCCCATTTAGTAACTCTTGTAATAGCTGTTTCCAACTCGTTTATATACCTCCACACGATACCAAGGCATAGCGCACGGTAAACCAGGATCACTAAAATTACTATCGGAGCTATCCATTCCAAAGTGCTGGCAAATGAGAGGACACCAAACACCACGCTGAATAATGTCATAACAAATCTCCAACATTTTGCTTGGCGTAAGGCCCTTCTGGGATCAGCGTCCTATAAAATAATAAACATTTTTAATTTTCATTTTGCAGTAATCTACTTCAGTTGAATTTCTAATTTTTCAGTACGTGTTTGGTGGCTTGAAATAGTTTTATGGCTGCCAGAAACTCGCAAGCGGCCCACGCCAATGCCACCACAGCTAACAGGTCAGCAACAAATATCGCCAAACGATTAACATAATTAGCTAATTCTTCAAACCAATCATCGCCGTCAATGCCGCTGTCCGGGGAAATGGAGTTTGTAATTTCGTCGTCGTCCTTAAATGTTCCCTGAATTGTCATCAGAATTAGGCCGACCCCTACAAGTAGGAGGGGTGGAAGCGAAAGGCAGCACAAAACTAAATGGACGACGGACACCAACCTGGACCATTTCCTGAACTTGGAATGAACCATTTTATTTTTTATTCCTCGGAAGATGCCTAGAAAAAAATTTGAACGTTCTGATGAGATGAGAACTGAGAAGAGAGTCGACAGTTTAAGAGTTTGACTCCCAATGACAAGATCAAGAGTGCCGATCACCTGCCGGTGTATACGTATTATTACATGTAATGCCTCGTTAATGGAAACACTTAATATAAGCAAACAAAAGATGAAATAGCTTTTAAAGAGCATGATTTGCATGTTTTTGCCTCTTTAAGCTTAATATACAGCTACATATTTTTTTCCCCGGGGAATATGTCCATTTGCATTCGAACCCGTGAACTACTCTGGTGAAAAAATCTCTCAGAAACGTCCTTCGCCATCATTTCATTATTTTCATTAATGATTTTTATTAGGATGCAATGGCCAGGAACCCCATGCAGTAAATACTTACAAGAGAAATCCAATTAATCTGACTAATTTATTCGCTTTCATACAAAAACTAAAGTAAAAGCCTCACCCGTTATTAGTTTTCGCAAATTGTATTCCAAATGACACCATGAACAAATTGCTTTTGTCCATAGATTCCCCTCTGCTAATGGTAACATTATGTTGCTACTTGCAAAAAAGTGAAGCGCTTGGTCTCGAGACGTCTAGTCAGACAACAAATCAATCCACAAATTGGCTTTCCAAAAACATTTGTCACAAATTATAAGTAACCAGTCAGGCACACCACCACCGCAGCTTGCTTCTTAGTATTGAAAATATATACTTCCACATTCTTAAAATGCGTAATAAAATACAGACGTTACCACACGACAGGGTTCTAAGGGAATTGTACAGTCTCTTCAAGTTGGCCTTGAACCCTGCTCAGCGGCTCGGATTCAGCATTTTTACCTTGGATTCAGAAAATCAGCTACATTTTTCATTTTGGAGTCTCTCTACAGCTTTAATTGTAATACGCTTCACGGTAACACTCTGGGCATCATTTTTTCAAAGCACAGTCAATGTCATATTTTCAAGCGAATTTACCGGTCAACACGGGGATACAGAGTCCTTCGTGAAAAGACTTGTGGCAGTCAACATATTTTTCGTGGAACTAATCAGCATTCTCCTTTCGTTTGCGCATCGTCAACGAATCATAAAATTTCAAAATGAGTTGACAAAGTTTATGATAGAAATAACGTCATCTTCATCCTCCGCTCAAAACGTCCTTGCAACCTCGTTTGCCGCTGGATCCACGAAAATAAGGAAATTGAAAAGAGCCATATTCTGCGCATTCTTATACCATTTTTTAACGGCAGAACTTTGGACTCTCAAGACGTTTCTTTCCGAGCCGGAGAAAGTAAAAGCATGGTCGTGGAGTTTTTATGGTATTCCTTTATACCTTCTCGTTTGGGATTCCGCCTTGAACCACCGACTTTTTGCCAGACTCCCTTTTCTCACAGTTTGCGTGTGCTTTAAAACGTGTGCATCCGTATTGAAGAAGAGAGCTGCTGAGGCGCTGACTGAGCATGCTAATAATGACGACAAAGTAGTGGCGTCTCTTCTGGAACATGTGTTTAAACTTGAGGACCTTGTCCAGCAATTCAACGATGACGTTGGATTCTGTCTGGCGGTGGACATCCTATCGTTAATACTTTCAATCATTGTTCCATTCTTTCAGCTGCTCGCATTTGTTTTGGATGGACACGTCACCGGTGGGATTACATACTGCGTCGTTGTTACGCTTTATGCTTACTTTTTGTTTGCCATTTTTGATGCAGCTAATAGTTTCGAACGTGAAGTAAGCTAGCTTATATTGGCAAACTACAGTAAGAATGTGAAACTACCAAATAAGAATGCATTTTTTATTTTCATTTTTTAGGCCATACATCTCGCAAAGATCAAATCCAAAATTTCTTGTAATGATTTATCCAGTGGGACCACGATAACGGTATGTATTTCTGGTTCTGTCTCAAAATACAACAATATTCTTTCTTTCTTTATGTCTTTTGATTTCATTCACGGTCTCGCAAAATTAGCTTCTGTTACAGTTGATGAAAGCTCTTGAGGACCCTGTGTGCATTAACCCAGGCTCACTTTTCATAGTCAATCGACCAACGCTAACTGCAGTAAGCCAGTTTTTTTCGTTATGTATTTGATATAAATTATGAAGTAGGCACTCACAATCAGGATAAAATGGGTTGTGCATACGATTACACAGGACAGGATGATTGATTATTACTTTGAATAACTTGCAGATTGTTAGTACAATTTACAACGTACCTGGTTGTTCTTCTCCAATTTCGCCGAGAAGATGGCAATAATAATGCGCTGCATGGATGACACTTTATTGGTACATGCATAAGTAACAAATTATTTAGCAATTAGAATTAATCTCGCTAATTAATAAATTAGATATAAAGACAAAGACAGACACGATACAAAACAAATGGAGAAAAAAATAATCACTTAAAAAGTGCATAAATAATTAGTAAAAAGAAATTCTTTCTAATATAACAGGTAAACACATCAAGTTCAAGTTCGCCTAATGAACATAATATTATATTTTTGTCTTTGCGCCTAAAAAATCCACACGCGCGCAGAAACAGAAAGCGGGCTGCCAGTACTAGCTTTAACTGATAACGACAATCCAGTTGTCGGTCACACGTTGTTGGCTCTCGGTCCACTTGCACTGATATGACGGTACACGCGTGTAGCATTCGCGGTATATCAGCACCCAACACTACTGCATTTGTATAGTGCTTAGTGCATATTATCTTCCTCCACATGAGCTTGTAATTCTTTAATAATTTAATTTAATATAAATTAATAGTAATGCTCCAATAAAGTTGGGATAAATGAAATATATAGATAGAAGATAGAAATATATAGACGTCAAAATTTCCGGGGATGTCGGCAAATGGTTCCGATCATATAAATGATATTTGCTCACAGATAACTACGCAGTTTGTTATAAAAGCAAACTTCAACCAAGAGTGGATTTCCCCTATTAAAACAAATGAACAAACAATGCCATTAGAATTGCATAATATACATACACTAACAACCTTTGAAAGTTAGAACTGTAAAGTGTGGGAAAAAGGGAAATATAAAACTTTTAACGTATCATGCGAATGTCGGCGGAGGTACCCAGAAATGGTCAGCGGGTGAAGCTATAAATTCTGTCAAGTGGAAAGACTGAACTAATTAGTTCGTTTCAGACCGGTGATAGTGAAGAAGGAGAAGCAGTTATGGAAAAGTATCAAAACCAATCTGCGTGCAATCACCACTTCCCACGAAGCATTTCATATTTCATATTCAGCAAGCTATATAAAGTTTGTTACATAATGTCGTACCGGCATCTCCCTATCACCGCATCGTATGGTCGGACGGAACCAGACACCGACTTATGGTTACATCATATTAGATCTGTGTCACCACGGAAAAGCTGGCTAGTACTGGAATGGGGAATCGGAGGAGGTATAAATACCACATGAAAATGAGGAGAGAGGTATCAAAACAGAATTTGCACTTGCAGCTCTTCCAACTCAACCTCAACAACAACTCCAAACAACTCAAGATGAACTCCAAAGTGGTTCTTCTCATCTTCGCCATGGTCGCGATTGCCGCTGTGGCCACCACCGAAGCCGCACCCGCTGATGACTCACCCCCACTAAAAGTTCCCACTCTGACGGTACCCGAGTACAAGCCACCCATTGTCCCCACTGTTATTGTAAGGTGCCCAGACGATGATCCAAACTGCAGTGGTAGAGACCGTTAACCTGTACGGAACACAAAACACGGTACGGACGGAGCAACCGGAGTCGACGCGGCTTGTCTTCCTTCAAAATAAAATTAACTCAAAATTGGGATACATTTTTTTCTGGCAATGTAAATAAATTAATTGGCTAAAACATTTGTCTTTCTGCTAATATTTTAACATCACAAAAACTGTGTGTTTCACATGGAATCTGCATTTATCCGCATGCAACACGGCTATTCATACAGGAGCATAATATATTTCATCATGTTGTAAATTGAGGTAGAGAGTATCGTCAACACATCACAATTTGGGAATGATCATATCATAATGATTGGTTCCATAGTTTAATGCTGAAGTATCCACCGAAACTGGTCTGGTCTGTCATGCACTGAAAAAGAGAAACTGTCGTGGAGGGAAAAGCTTATAACTTCGTGCTGGATTAATCAAATCCTAAACATTTTGGAGGGGAAACAATATGGCTATTCATACCACTCGCTTATCCTCTCACAAGCTTATCACTTTATTGAGGGGATGTCGGCAAATGGTGCCGATGAGATTGGCTCATAGTTATATTTATATAACTACGCAGTTTGTTAAAAGCAAATTCTAATTGAGTAAATTTTTCACCCTTCAAACGACGCAGATAAACAACATTATGGCATAATATACGCCATCAGCACGTAACAATATAACATTTTTCTGAACAATGCATGGCTTGCGACTTTATGCAGATTCTCATGATGGACCATATCTGAAAGTACGTTAAACGAACCGGATCAGCCCGGCCGTGGTAAGCACAAAACTCGGAGAGTGGATTCCCAACCTGAAAAAAATGAGAAATAAAACTTTGGACGTACCATGCTAATGCCGGTGGATCCACCAAAATGACCTGCGCGTGAAGAGCCAAGTGGAAAGAAAAGAACCATCTTGTTTCAGCTTCGACCATAAAAAGAAGCAATAAGGAAAATAATATATTATATTTAAAAAATCTTGTTTGTACCAAAGTACCAACTCCCACGATACATTATATATTTAATATACAGAAAGCAAGGAACTTGGTGGTTGCATAACTTGGAACTCGCATCCAGTCACCGGCTTGGCTCATCGTCAGTCTAATTCTGGAATGAGGAATATAACACACGAGGTGGTAATCTGAGGAGGTATAAATACCACATGAAAATGTGAAGAGAGGTATCAAATCAGAATTTGTAGCTCTACCACTATCATCAACTCTCAACCTCAACAACTCCCAAACAATTAACGCAAGATGAACTCCAAAGTTCTTCTCATCTTCGCCCTTGTCGCGATTGCCGCTGTGATGTCCACCCAAGCCGCTCCAGTGGACGACATTGACAAGCCTGAATTATTTGTTCCTGCCCCACGCAAAGTTGTTGGAGTGGACCACTTGCCGCAGTTTACTCCGAGTAAAATCCCTGTTGTTAGTCTGTGCAACACTGATGATCCGGGATGCGGGGCGAAAAAAGATTAGCTTGGGATTGGAACACAAAATCGTTAAACGAATAACCCACATTGGCGTGTACCTTGACTATACCTTTACTCAATATTGGAATCATTGTACTGTAATGTCACAATGCAAATAAATTAGTTGACTGAAAAAAGTTCCACTTTTCTAAAATAAATGATTTCATTTCACATTCTATACTTTTGGATTCACATGGACTGTCAGCATTCAGCTCAGCACACAATTCATCGTGAATGATTTCGCATGTTGAGTTTTGCATAGAATCTGCTTTCATACAGCAGCATAATACAGTTCATCGCCTGGTCTGTCGGTGTCTGAAATGGCAGGAATCGCCGTAAACGAAAAAGTTTTGCTCATGCTCGACCAGCCCAATGCAATCCCAAACATTTTGGAGCTCTGTGAATGTGATTCCCTTCGTTAAGCCTTCTCTGATTCTCTCACGACATAGCCATTCAGTTCCTGTACCTTCTGGTGAATGTTTGCAACCGCTTCAAAAATTGCAAATTAATCGTAATTCAGAAATTCCAGATTTCCCAAACCCAAAGTCGGACTTTGGTGGAGCCTCATTCTGGCTGGACTGAAAGCAGAAAGCGAGGTCCATGAAGGCAATAAATAAGCACTATAACTTAGGCACTGCTTGAGATCGGAGATATCCTATGCGAATGCCTTGGACGTTTTAAAATTAATTAATATAATTCAGTATATTTTATGAATAAAGAAGATAAATAATATGCAGTTACGTTTAAATGCATGGAAAACATAATAATATAGCTATTTGTGCAGTTCTATCGTCTTCATATGAACTTATAAGTTCTCCAAATCCAGCAGCTAATTCAATTAAAAATTTAATTTCACAACAAGCAAATTAGGTTGCAATTAATGTTTATGTGACCTCATCATAAATTGAAGCAGGGACATTTCTGCTCCTGTGACAAAACGACTTTCTAGACAAACTTATTGTGCTCAACAACAACAACAACATATCATGTAAGATTCGGATTGGGAATGGGAAAACTTTCAAACTAATGAGCCACTGTGGTACAGTCGCTACTCTTAACTAATCCGCCTTAATCCCTATATTACATGCCGGGGCGGAGGATAATAAAGGGGGGGATCTTTCGCGGTGATTCTCGCCCGGTTTGTTTTAGGCAGTTCGTGTTAGGCATGCATGTACCCAAATTCTTGCAATGCGATATACGAGCACATTTGCCTCCTGTACGAATGAGCAAATTGATTTTGAGCATATTAGAAATCCCACAGGCACGTGATACGTGCCTGTGCCTTATCATGTACACGTGATACATTCGAGATATCGGCAAGTGGTGGCAATGCGAAATTTGCTCAGTGTTAAAACTACGCAGCTTGTTAAAAGTTAATTCCAAAGTTTTCACCATTGAACCAAATGAGAAACAAAAATTACATAATATACGCCATTGCCATTGCCATTAGCATGAAACATAAATGCCACATTTTTCTGATCTTGCTTCTCAGATTCTCATGGTAAGTACTTACGTAAAATCAACCAGATATATCACCGATAGTCGTGCGTACGTACAAACTCGAGCTGAGGTTATGGTTGTAAAATAGAAAATAATAAAATTTTTAACGTACCATGCGAATATCGGCGGAGGCGCCCATGATGGCCCACGAGTGAAGGTATAAAGTTCTGCCAAGCGGAAAGAATGAACAAATTAGCTCATTTCAGAGCGGTTATAGTAAAGAAGGCGCAAGGAGAAATATCCAAAAGCAATTCTGCGTACATATACTCCCACGAGGTATTTCATAATTATTTAATAACAGCGAGCAGGCAACTTTGTTACATAACTTCGTACCGGCATCTTCCTGTCACTGCCGACTTACACAATTAGTGTTCACATTAGATCTGTGTCATGGAAAAAGCTGACTGGCTGATTCCTGGACCTGGGATAAGGATTCCGAGGAGGTATAAATACCACAAGAAAATCGGAAGAGAGGCATCAAATCAGAATTTGCATTTGCAGCTCTACCAAACGAACACAACTCTCAACCTCAACAACTTCCAACCAGCTCAAGATGAACTCCAAAGTTCTTCTCATCTTCGCCCTTGTCGCGATTGCCGCTGTGGTCACCACTCAAGCCGCCCCAGCCGACGACCAACCCCCACTAAAAGTTCCCACTGTTGTGGAGATGATACCGAACCGCAACTGGGAAATCCCAACTGTTACCTTGTGCAAAAAGGGGGATCCAGGATGCGGACCAAAAGATGATTAACTTGGAACAATAAATCGGCGCGAGAATTTCGGACTTGGCGTACCTTATTTTCAATAACATTTTGTATAAATTGGAATCCAAATTATTTCGGACTTAATGTACAAATAAATTAATTGGCTAAAAATAGTTTATTGCACTGAAAGTGTTTTAATTTCACAAATTCCGAGTTTCATTTGAAATCTGCATTTATTCAGCAGCACAATCAATTTATCAAGATGCAAACTGCATTGGGACTGCCATTTTCACCTCTCATCGTCAGTTTTGTGATCATCAGTTTGATTCCACGACAAATTTTAATGCAATAATTAAATGGATTCTGTACTGCCTGAGTCAGGACAGAATCTCACTTTCAAATTAATAGCGTATTTTGTACGAAATAAAGTGCACTGTAAATACAGCGAAGCTATATATATTATCACAAATCTCGGCTTTTTTGCATTTATTATTAAAACCCAAAACTTAGAACCAGTTCACATCCCTCCGCTTGGCGGAGATGCAGACTTTGAGATAGCAAACATTATGGCACTTATCTCCAACTTTGTAGAAGTCCTCTTTTAGTCCTAGTCCTGATAACAACCAACAAAAGATTCCCCATATTATCAGCATAATGCATGCATGTAACAACATTTAAAAATAAAGTCATTAATAACCTGCTGTGACGCATAATAATATGTCATACCTTTGCCCCAGTAGCTACCTCCAACTCGTCCTTGTATTTTGTCACGAGGAACCCGGTTGTCCCGTTGATTACAACTGAACCAAGTAGTCCACCTATTCCCCAGTACACTCCTTTCTCTTTCCCAAACCCAATAATCCCGGTCGGAGTAAAAACGTACATGACCACCAGCCAAAATCTAACTTGAATCAGGGCTCTTTCTAGATCTACCTCCTGGCCCAGGTGAAACAAACCACAATTATTTATAACTTAAAAAACTTCACTTCAATAAGCTTCACAAATACTATATCATTTAGCAGTAAACAAACTTACAGTCGCGGTCGCCTTGAAGAGCTTCACAGCGGCAGTGTACTCCATTATAAAGAATATCACTAGCCACAGGAAAATGAACCAAAAGAGCATTTTCTTCCATTTGGTAGCCTGTGATTCGGCCGGCGGCGGCAGGGGATGGTCCTCTTCCAACTCTTTTTTGCTGTCAGTGATATTATTATTATTGATTCTTGTGGCATTCGTGAAATTATTGGAGGAGCTTCCCTCCACCTCACCTTCCCAGGTGGGGCCCCCGTCAAATCTCGTAAATGTCATGAGGCATATCAGGAACAGGGTGAGCAATCCTAGCTGAACGAGGGATACAAACCGGGCAGCCAGTCGGTACTTGAAGTGCTCCATAAGTGTTTGATTTCATAAATTTAAATAAATTTCTTAAATTTATAAACACCACCATAAGTACCACCCACCTACTCCACCGCCATAGCTTTTGACTGACTACCTGACTAGCACAAACTTTCAGCAAATGGAGCGTAAACAATATATATATAATATACATCAATGGATGGATTTAGCATAAGTTTCCACGTGATAAATACCCTCAAGGCGAGATTGGGTTTGAGAGCTGTTGCTTTGCTGGATAAAAAACAGCTTGACATGGATGGAGTGTCCAAAGATATCGAGAAAACCGGTTTGCTGATGTGAGATCTGTGCTGAACTGAAGTGTGTTGACGTGATATTTTCTTATGATTTTTGCGAATTCAAGCAAGTTTTTTTATGGGAATACAAGAATACAACATTCCAACCTGATAAACTTTATGTTGTTTAAAGGATCACTGTTTGATTAGGCAGTTTTAGAGAAACAATATTGATTACACAGGATTTATTGAGACTTCCAAGATAAACATTTTTCGAAAATTCCATGAACAAGAAGATCATATACTCTTTGCACAATTAAAAACTTGCGTGTAAAAATACAAAAATTTTCTTCGAGTGTAATTGAATTGTCAGCTTGTGTTATCGCATGATAGCGTCATAACTGATGCGAGTTCACCAAGTGTCTTCAAACCTAGAATTACAAAAAAAAAATCACAAAACCGAAATTATAAAAAATTAAGGGTAAAGGGGAGGGATGTGATACACGAAAGGCATTGAGTTTTGAGCGATTTTACCTTTGGAATAGACCCTGTGGCCACTTCCAGCTCGTCAATGTATCTCTTGACGATGTAGAGAAAGATCCCATTTATTAAAATCGTCACCACCAGCCTGATCCACTGGAAGCTGAGGATGTAGCTGATAATCCCGATGATGGTGAAGACGAGCACCACCGTTCTCCAAAATCTGCATTGGGAGAGGGCCTTTTCCAAATCTTGGACATCCTGCAAAAATAAAACAAAGTATTTAAAAGAAAACATTTTTTAAATAGATTTTAATTTGTATTTGACTCACAATTGCTGTTGCCTTATAAAGTTTCACAGCCGCAATAAATTCCAGTACCACCAACGCCGAACTCCAGAGTAAAGCAAACCAGCCGGCAAACACTGTATATTTGGTAACCTCCTTCTTGGCAGGGGGTTCTTCCGTGGTGGATCCTCCAGGGGAAACTGTTGAACTTGGAGGTACTGTTCCTCCGCTGGCACCAGCAAATGTGATTGCAATCACTCCAACAAAGAGGAAACCCACCAGGATCAGAAACAAGCAAAGGAAAATTAGATGAATGATGGCGACAATGCGGGCGGTCGAGCGATGCTGGAATTGCTCCATTCTTTAAGTAATAATTAAAATCCCAATTAAAACTTTAAGTTAAACAAAGTAGGAATTTTTGAACTGCGAAGTATTTTGAAAATTGATTGATAGGGTCAACAAGAATAAGAGCGAATAAGATGTGCTTTCTGAATGCCAACAATATGGACTTCTATATGAGCCAGCCCATCCAAAAAAGAGCATGATGCAAATGCCCCCATATTGTTGGCAAGAGCATCATATCATAGCATAAACAATAACAAAGTATGTAAAGGAATTTTTTGTAATAAAAAAGAATCCACCCCTCTAGGCATTTTTGGTCAAGCTTCTCTTCACGCTGGACACAGAGTGAATAGCATTGAGACAGGGTTATGTCGTTTATGATGAGGGGGTGAAGACCTAATTGTTGTTCACAAAAACTGGTTTGCACTTTCTCACAATGGGTTGCATTGCTTCAGAATCAGAATATGAGGAGGAAAGATATTTGGTGTTTTTTAAGAATTTTTTAGCTGCTGCCTTGATTCTGGTTCTGTTATTCTGTTGTATAGAAAGAGTGCACCAATTTTAACTTGGATAGGTATTGCATGTCTATGGAGGAGATTCGATGAAAATAAAAAGAATTTTATTGTATGTTATGGAAATAGGGAAAGCAGGGATGGAGATATGGAAGATGTGAGATGCTTGGTTGATTTAGCGGAACGGGGACCACACGGAATGAAGTGGGTTTGCTAGCTACTCTCCGGCGTAAAGCGTCATTTCATTTTGATACTCATCTTCATCTACTACTTTTCAATTTTGGAATTCGCATGCTAATGCTAATCCGTCATAAAGACAATTGGTATGAAGGTTTTCGGAATTCGGATGGAAGTAAGCGTTTGTGAATTTTGCGTCATGAATTAGCTGTTTGATAAAATCCATAATATCGGAGCCTATTTCGTGTGAATAGAACAATGGACACAAATAACGATTATCAATATAAAAATGTTAGTATTTTATTTTTACGTGAACACATGAAACTAGCAGCACATGTTTAACTAAAAGCAATTAAGAGGTCAAGAATAACTGAGCAAAAACCATATTTCACAACTCCAAGAGTCGGGTTTGATATTTTGACCCACATTTTGAACTATTGACTTTCAGTATCCCACACGAAATTCAAACCTACAAATAAAAATCGTATTTAAATTGGACATGTTGCGTGTAAATATATATTTCATGATTCCTAATAATTAACTCAAATTACGGGTGAATCTGTTTTTTAACTCACTTTCCGCTCTGCTGCTCGTCTCGTCTGCTGCTCCGAGTCCAACTCGTCCATGTACCTCGTCACAATATACAAACAGAGCCCTTGGACAAGGACTAGAGAAATAGCGTTGATCCATTGTTGACTAATCAAGTGTATGACAAGTCCGATGACGGAGAATATGACAATGACAGTTCTCCAAAATCTGCATTGACGGAGGGCCGTCTCGCGGTCGGCGCCCTGGGCAAAGTACATAAAACTAAAAATATTGTGTTTTTGCTAATACTTTGGTTAAATAAAAAAGTAAAAGCCTTAATTAATTATTCAGCTTACAAGTGCCGTTGCCTTGAACAGCTTCACAACCGCGACATATTCCACCCCGACGGTCACCACCAACCAGGTAAACACAAGCCACATAGTCAACATGCCCATGCCCAAAATAAACTGTGCCTGGGTATAGGACTCCTGGGAGATAGTCTGGTGGGTAGTGGTGTAGGTCCCATTTTTTAGAGGCATGTTGGAGTCGAGGCTCCCAGACTGGGATGCGAATGCGAGTGTCACCCTCAAGGTCAAGGCTATTGTGAGGAATCCCATGTAAATGGTGAGGATGAGGCCTATGGTGAGCAGGACGAGTTGAATGATGGACACTACCCGGGCAGCCTTTCGGTACGGGAGGGACTCCATAATGGTAATTTTTAAAAAAAAGCAGGAGAACAAAATGGCTATAAGTTTTTTTAACTAGTGTACTAAAAGCGTCGTAGTCGGTGTAAGGATTTAGTGGATAGTGCACAGGAGGCGAGGGTTATATACTTACTTCCAGAATTGTGCTAATTTAATTTACACTCACATGTGATTTTAGATAAGATAGCATAGCATTAACAAAGAGATACTTACTTCTTACTTTTGCCAAGTTTCCCGCATAGTCCTGCCAGCTGCACAATCAGCGCATCGTCATGCTGTCATAATATTTATTATGCTATGGGTGAAACCGGTATCTTTCTGCTCTGTTTCTCAGAAATCTCGGAATTGGATGAGAGTGTGTGTACACTGCACATTTTAGCTCGTATCGGCTCATGGATTTGGAGAGATAGATGAAATCAGTTAGACTTAGGCATTACTAATAATATCATGCTAATCATGAAAATAGAATATGTAATACGGTAAATACATTTTTTTTATTTATATCGCCGGAGAATTGTATTACGTCTTTAGTTTGCTCAAGTTCACTGGCGTCTTTTTTCTCCTATGTGGACAGGCAGAGGGGAGCGCATTAGAAGCTCAAACTCAGGCGTGTGCCCACCGACTCTCGAGAAATGACAATTAAGTAGGCTTGCATCGTAATGGTTAATAAAAATCCCATGTTGTTGGCCAACAT
>JAANSN010004305.1:0-15472 GCA_036850665.1 Dicranocentrus wangi | reverse complement strand
AAACATTTGCCTTTGCGAGGAAGCCAAGGAATTTCATTCCAATATTAAAACATGGACCCCATGTTTTTATTTCATTTTTGTACGTGTCATTTTTCATAAATTCTGCGTGTTACTTGTATGATTGTATGTATGCATGTTTTATTGGAATGCAATTCCTTGGCTTCCTCGCAAAGGTTTAGCGGATTTCCTTGTTTTGTGATGATTTTTGTACCGAGATATAGGATACCGAGCGCTGTATTTCAGAGAGAGAACTGTATTCCTGTATTGTGTCTTTGCTATAAGAACTGTGGGCAGTTCACGTTGAAAATCAAATCTAATTCAGAAAAAGGTCAATCGTTTTCTAATAGAGCCTTCCAGATTGCAAGATAAAATGGTTTTGTCATGGAGTTTTGTGACAAAAAAGTTGGATCCAAAAATGATGACAAAACATGAATCTTTTGTCTTTGAAACACGAATTTTGAAGACAATGGATTGTCATCATCATCATGTACTTCCATGCACTATGTGTATTTTTACATTATGTTGCCCTTAGTTACAAAATTTTGTTTTGCAATGCCCTTCGAGTTGAGCTCAAATCTTTTGACGGCAAATCTGGAGCAACGGAAATTTGGATTTGTTTTCAAGACTTGGATTCAAGAATGATGGCAAAAACTGAATCCTGTCATGGAATCTGGAAGGCTCTAATATCTGGTTACGACCAGACATGAATTAAGGTACGATATACACATAATGGAATGATTGTTAACAGTAGCATTTAGGCGTTGATACCAGGCGTTTTGTAATGTCTGATGCTTTTTGAAGTTATTATTATGACGCTTTGTCGTCAAAATTTGGATTAGAAACGGATGACAAAAACTGAATCTTGTTCGGGAAAATAGAGAGCTACGGATACGGATACTCACCAACGGATTTGTTTCGTAATCACAGAAGTGCGGCACACTTTTAAATAGACTTGTACAATGGTCCCCTTCCAAAAATCCTTTGGCTTGATTATGATCAGGTAACCGACCTTCAAGAATTTGCACTCCTAAACCTATTAGGAACTGCGTAGGAGTCTTAGGATCGGGTGACACGACCGCTACAGATGCAAACGGGGGTGAGGTGTTTGACCTTATCATCATCTCGGCAGGTGATAAAGGGGAACTCGAGGAAGATGATGATAGCGGTGCTGGCGTCGAGGAAAAGTTTGTACGCTCTAAACCCACGATTTTTTGCATCATTGCGTATCTTACTTGGAAGCTAATAATTGTAACACTAGAATTTGTATATGTATCAGATACTGTAGTTAAAATATGCCTTTATCGATTTTTCTTGCCCATTTAAACGTTGACAAAAATTATAGATTTTCGAGTTTTAATGCATAATTTTCTAAAAATCTATTTCCGAAAGTTTTTATAGTGCACTCTAAACAACTAAATATTCTTAGCTTTACTTTGTTCGCACAAAAAATAACGCGTATCTGTGTATGTAGATACATGTACGACAAAAAATATCATCTTTATACGGTAACAGGTGTATATTATTACATTTATCAGCTTGCTACAGTAACTTCTTTGCTGAAAATATACCAGCCTACTCTTGTCGATCGATCTACTGGGTATTTCCTAGGATTTCGTTTAATTTACACGAAATTTACATGCTTGCATATAGGTATAGTCTCTACGATCCTTTTGACCTTAACGTAGCACAAACTGCTTCCATCGACCCTGCACCTCTGGACAAGCGAAATGCGGTCGTAACCTTCAATTCGACCCACTACGCAAATCTCCCGTTGCTCAAGCAGAAGCTGAACGAACTCTTAACCTTCTTTTACGATTTCCGTTACATGAACATTCTAACCTTCATCTCATACTCCATTGCGTGGTTATCTTGTGGTTATTGTATTATTATAATATTGATTTCCCGAGGTTTACACAACATTTTTAAGGATGACCTGGGACTAGGGAGTTTTTTTTAACTCTCTACTGTCGATTTGATCACTGCGTGCTTCCGCCTAAATGTGCTGAATTCGAATCACGTCGGTCGTGATTATATGTAGTTTAGCTATACGAACAAATTACATTTGCTTCATTTTTTAAAAGAATTAGTTATAATAATCATACACGACCCCGGAGGGAAGAAGAGTCCTGACACTGATTACCCCGATTACGGACACTAATAAAAGCTGAACCTACTTCCTCCATCACAATACCGAGACCGTTAGTTACTGAACTCAAACTCGAGGTCTCTACCACACATAATCGTTGATCTTGTGCGTGGAAAGTACAACTATAATGCGACGATATTGGATACAATGGAAGTTGATAATGTTGACAAAATCGATTATTGTAGGAGTGATGATAGTCCGCAACTAAACTAAAACTATCCTTATAATCTTCTCCGATTTGGTAACTGGAACCACCACAACTCGTGGAGTGACCTTCACAATAACTTTCTGAAGTATTGGTGCCGTAACAAGAATCACAGTTACTTGAGTTACTGTCTCTTACTGTCCATTTTACGATTTTCCCACTTTCAGAATCTGATCCCTTGTCAATTACTGATAAGTAGAGGCGTAGGGATACTTCCATTTTGGTGAAAACCTTAAACTTTTGTACTTGAAATTGATTTTCGTCTCCACTTTGTCTATATTATTGGATACATGGAAGAAAAAATTCTCAACTCCAAATCCGTGCCTGACTCTTTCAAAATTGAGAAATACTGAAAGAGAGTGAGAGATGGGGAGAGAGAGAGAGAAGGAGATAGAGATAGATTACATGAGATACAACAAAACGAGAAAGAAAGAGACGAGATGGAGATAGATTGAGGAACGTATACGTGTGCAGCGTATCGTGTTCGTGTATTTTATTACTGCTTTATATGCATATTACATATGCATGTGTATTTTTAGTTGTAATTTTGTACTACATCTACCACTACTACCACCACTGCTAATGCTGATTGATATCCTAATCGTTTGTGGTGGTATAATGTTAAGGTCCAAGCTTTTCACAATTCAAAGTGAACTAACAACAACAACAAGTATAAATACTTATTCAAGTTAAACTGTAAACTGTGTTTTGGAAAGCTCTCTCGTATTTCGTATTCACTTGCACAAAAACCCTTTTTTAATCTATCTAGTTAGTTGCTGGCTGTTCAGGTATGCTTTGCTATTCCTGTTGTGTGGTGTGCTCTATCTGCTGACTATCTGCCTGCTTGCTCCTCATGGATGTTCAGGTAGTTACAACATATATATGGTCTCCACAGGTATATGCTTATAGCCACCTCCCCTCCGGTCGACAGTCCTCGTTCCCCTGGTCGACACTTTCAAAGTTTCAAGTCAAATCTAGTTTAAACGCAAGTCTGACATGAGCTCCTCTACATATTTGAATGCTATTAAAACGCAACCGACAAGTCCGTAAGGCAAGGCAACACTTTTAAATGTTTTTGAAATGGCCGAACTACAATGATAAAATAATCAACTATTTCCCAGTACGATTGTCTCACCCTCGCAATAGGTACGGAGATTTGAAATTCGAAAAATCTTAGGTTAAGTAAGGCTTTGTTATGAGCTTCTGGTCTCAAAGGCGAGGGAAAAGGTTTTGGGGCACTATATTTAGATATTTTTCTCAGTACATTTGCAAGGCAACTATTGATTCTTTTTTTAAACGCTCATATTTTAAAAATAGGATGGCAACTTAAATTCCATGGCTAAAAACTTTGTCAGAAATCTGAAGAATACCAAAATGTAAAAGTTTGCTAGATTCAATAAAGGTTTCACAGACTTTTATGTATGAGTTTGAGGAAAGGCGATTGGCAATGCTTTTAAAGGGGGTACGCCATTTTCACCAAGGACCAAAAGTGACCCATATCTCAGCCCAGATATGAGATATCACAAATCTGACACCACCATCAGATTCAGCGCCTAAGGTTCACTACCCCCTTAGAAACCGCTAGAGAAAAAAATTTGGGGGCTCTAGGATAAAGGGTATTGGAGATATTGGCTCCCAAAAATAACAATTGATATTGCGAAATCTCTTTTTTTTCGATTTTCAAAATTTGTATTAATTCTTTCGGAAAACGTTGTAGGCAGGGTGCTATGAGCTAAGGCTGCACTACACGAAGTCAACGTAGGGTGTGGAATCGGAGGGTACACTATCTGAGGTACGGGTCTACTATATTAAAGGGGGTACCCCATTTTCACTAAAGACCTAAAGGGACCCATATCTCAGCCAGGTATGAGATATCACAGGTCTGACACAACTAGCAGATACTGCACCTAAAGTTTACTGCCTCCTTTGAAACTCCGAGAGAAAAAAAATTTGGGGCTCCAGGATAAAAGGTATTGGAGGTATTCGCTTTGGATTAAGAAATGGTTTGCGTGATATGGATTTTTTCAGATTTTCAAAAGTATATTTTTTACCAGAGGGACCAGTAGGCAGGGTAAATTAGCTTTGGGTGTGTGCTATTTGACCGGAAGTAGGACATAGTAGCAGATGCGAACTATTTGGTCCGGGCTAGGGTATCTTATCCATATCTGCGTTACTTGAAGCTTACTAAACGCATGTTGTCGATTTAATAATGTTGGGCCAACCAATGTGTACATTGCCACTAAAAAGGGACCGCTGGCGGCACTTGTTATTATTAAAATATTTATATTTTCTTGAAACCTATAAATTTGCACATTGAATTTTGTAGCCAGAAAAAAATGAAAATTCATAATACACCCTTAAGGGGATATATTACTGGGCGACCCCCAGCCTCCCACTGAATACTCAACTGTATTACAAGATAGGATATGCAAATTAACTTGACACAAAACGAGCTCATAACGAGCTAACGACTGGTGCTAGAACCTTATAAGTGCGCTATTTAATAGCGTTACAGACGGACAGACAGACGGCCAGGAGTAAATCATAAGCTCGCATATGGTACGCAGCGAGCTAATAAGGACTCGAAAATGCCCTCAATAATAACAGAATTTGAAGTTGGAGAAGTGTGGTTTCTAGCTCGTCAAAGTTATATAAGATATATGGACCCTTTATTACACTCACAATGTTTTGTGTAATGCACTAGGAAACAGTAAAAATTAAACTGACAATTATCACAAACACCTTTAGCTTTGATCTTTCTATGGACGTTTATTAAAATCCCTAACTTGAGTCAAACTATTTTATTTTCGCTTTCAAACTGTCTTGCCTTTTGGGGTACAACACAATGCAGGGTGACGTTGGTACCATTAGTCAGCCACACTTACGATATACCCAAAGTCCCTAGAGTAACGATAGTAAGGTTGAGTCAATTTCTGAAAAACTACGGGAAGTTATAAGGGACAATTCATGTTGATTTCGAAACGTCTATAAGGGACGAAGGGACCAGTCGTTTCGAAAAACCGAAGTAACATTAGTAACTAGGGAATACATTAAGCGATTTGTCCCGTTCAGTTTCCCATTAAAATTACATGCTACTAATCGTAATGACACAACCTTCAATATGCTTGCTCTTACGGGCCTTGGATATACCCATATCCTTAAGAGAATCCTCCGCCTCTGGCCTCTTGTGACAAGTAAAATGTGCCGTATAGAAGGGTATTGCCAAGAAACCCAAGACCGTCTTGGGTACCTTTCACCTCTAAATTCATACAACCCAACCTATCCCAACCGAGCAAGATTATCCAAACCCGTTCCAAAGCAAAGTTGTCGACCAGGGGGGCGAGGACTACTGACCGGAGGGTATTGACTGTCGTCTGGAGGGGAGGTGGAATCTTTTATATATGGCCACGCAGGATATAATACATAACATGTACGTTTAAAGCACACACACTCCCTGCTGCACACAGTGCACAGCACACTACCCAGCATACACATATGATGACACTATATTTTTGTTATGGTTATGTGTACAACGTGAGCTGTGAGTGAGCACTTGTGCAACTCTGTGCTGCTGTTCTTCATATTTTGATATCCGCGTGCGATGTGTGTATTCTACATACTCTCTGAGCTGAATTGAACTTCGGAGCTACCCCATCATCAGCAGTGAGGTCAGCTCTCCTCTGTGTGCTCATTCTTCTCTTCCTCCGATCCCATACGGCAATACGGTCTGCTTGTGTCTACGAACAAAAAAAGGAATTAAGAAGGAAAGTGGAAAAACGATGATGGGATCATGCTGATTTACATGTGGTGGAATCCATAATCTTGTCGGGTGGATTTAACGACTAATGGGCCCTCATTTTTATTATGTCACATGAAACGTGTCCATCTCGCTTTCTAGGACTCGCCAATCAAAAGTTATGGAGGCTTGAAATTTTTCGAAGAGGTGTCCTTATGACCCCCAATACATGAAGGTACCAATCGACTCAGAATTCAATTCTAAGCAACTTTTCTCCTATAAAATTTTGTATTACAGTGCCCCAACGTTATGGAGGTTTGAAAAGAAAATGTATACGTTTCGCGAGAATCTTCGCTAATTCCAAATGATTACCTAACCTATCCCAACCAAGCATGATTTTACATTTGAAACAAACCGAAGCAAGACTCGTCCATAATTTCCTCATGGTAGTTACATTCGAACGAAGAGTATTCTCGCGCTTCCAAAGTCAAATCTTCATAACTTTTTTAGGAGTCAGGCAAAATTTGCTTAGAATTCAATTCTGAGTCGATTAGTACCTTCATACTTGAGATGCACATGTTTCATGAGAAGTGCTACCGAGTGGTATTATAAAAATGAGGGGCCACCAGTCGTCAAATCCACCCATCATGTCTTTTACTCAAAACTAGGGATGCACAGAAATACACGTATGCAATGTATGTACTTCTTGCCTGCTCAGAGTGCTCTCTGCTCACTCGTGTACTTTTGTGTACTTTTCACGAAACACATGCACACATCGCACATGTAGAATACAATGCTTACCTATATATGTACCATTTTGTGTTTTTGGAGCTTGCTTGTTTGGGACATCGCTTCAGGCGCTTAACCAGGTGTATATAATTTCTGCCCTTTGGATTTCTTTGTCGAGAAGGGAACGGCGTCTCAGCTGTTTTCCAATTACATAGCCTTTTACTCTTATTACCAGCATGCAGCAGACAAAATGCTCCTAAATATACCTTAGGTACTCGTTGTTCACTTATATTTATATTCAAGCGTGACGAATGTATGTTGCTTCACTGTATTTGTGAATTGTATGGTATAGTTTTGTGACGATGCGATGACAAAATTGCAAGTACGTACAAGTTAGCTTGAATGTTAGTGGAAATGCAACTATTAATGGTATGGTTAAATAAAATTATTGCACTCAAACAAGATCTGGTTATCTCATGTCGGTTATAGGCAGAGTTATAAGTTTAAAGTGGAGTTGATTTATTGAAATGAATTGAAACGATGCAGCTTATGGACGGTACCCGAGAATGCACCGCCTAGACTGTGAAAAAGGATGCGAGCACCGAGCTACTGGTTCGCTCGGAATTTTATACGGAATTTTAGATACATACATAACGAAACGAGAAACAAACAAATTATTTAAAAAATCACAAAAATAATATTGGGCTTAAAAGAAAAAAAAAGTCTGTTGAATTCCACTGAAATGAAATACTAGAATTGGATGGAGGACTGTATATTAGGCGCATCATTGATAATTTACAGAATCGTCATATATATTATTATTATTATTATTATTATTAATTCTTTATTGCAGATATCAAGATCCATAGAGTTAGGAGAAATAAATAAAATAAAAATCAGTCAGGGTCAAGGAAATAACAATACATTAGTCAAATTATTGCTTATACATTACATGTGTTATTAAAAATTGTATACAAAGTTTGATTGCCATCGGATTTAAGTAGTAGGTCACTCCATATTTGATACAATGAGGAATCTAGAAACATTCTAGAGTTAAATATATTTGTTAGAATGGGATTAGATGACATGCTTAATCGCGAAACTAACGACACGGTTGCTCTCCTTCGAGTTGCTGCAAAGTCATTGATACCATTCTCACAGAACATAACACTAGCACTACAACTTCTTGCGTATCCAAATATTATACGGAAGGAATCATTATAGGCAACCTTCAATGATTCCAGCGATTTCTTACTAACCGGTGCCCATAGGGCCATGCAGTAGATAGAGTTGAAGTATACATTAAAAATATATCTCTTGACCTGCACGCTACATGTTCGGAAACGAGAATTCACCCAATTTGCATGCGCATACAACTCCCTACGTCGTCTTGCCATCTCCGCTGTGTCCCTGTCCCAGCAACTAACCTCATATCCCAGGTATTTCACGCTGTCAACCCAACGAATACTTTGACCACAGATTTTAACCAGGGGTCGAGTAGTATCCATTTCTCGTTGAATGAACGCCTGACAAACAGTTTTACTTGGATTAAAACTAATATCGTGTTCCAATGCATAGGATTCACATATTGCAAGGAGATGCTTCAGAGCTTCAACGGACGTGGTAAGGAGACACAGGTCATCCGCATAGCACAGGTAGTTGCAAATCAGTGAACCTACTCTACATCCTACCCCCGTTTCCGAGAGTTTTTTACACAGGTCATCCATGTAGACAGCAAAGTATAGGGCACTGTTGCATCCACCTTGTCTTACTCCACGACGCACTGGAAACTTGGCTGAGATGGTTTCATTCCACCGACATACAAAAAACTGGTTTCCAAACCAGTACCTCAACAGATCAAGCGTCTCTGCATCAAACCCCCGTTTGCACAACTTTGCAAGTAGCAAGCTGTGATCCACATAGTCAAAGGCAGACGTCGCGTCCAAATAGCATAGGTATACTGGCGTATCATTTCGCATGTAATGATGGGCTACTTGTCTTAATGTAAACACTGCCGTTTCGGTTCCAACTCCCTTCTTATAACCAAACTGTCCTGCCTGCGTCTCCAAATTTACATTATATTTTTGACTAATGATGAGCTCGAATATTTTTGAGAGCACAGATGCTAAAGCAATTGGTCGGTAGTTTTTTGTCACACCCCCATCTAAACCAGGCTTCTTCAATATAGGAACGAGGATAACTCTCATAATAATATCAGGCATATATGAATGGGCCAAACAGGCATTAAATAAGTTTGCTAACACTAGGTTGATAACTGGTGATGCAAACTTGATCGACTCAGCACTGAGTGTATCTGGACCAACCGCCTTCCCACTCTTTAGAAGTTTTACACATTTTTCAACTTCTGTCCCGCTTACACGAAACCGTTGTTTTCTCTTACACTTTGCGGACTGACAACAATGAGCTTTGGCACAGTAATTATCTGGAAGCTGGAATGCCTTCGCATAGTGTTTTCTCCACATTTCGCAGATTTCTAGATTTCCAGTGACACTATTAACAGTTTCACTATAAGCTAAACTTGAGGTTGACGTATCCGACTTCTTCACCTCGCTCCAGAACTTACAAAAGTTTTTGGATTCCACTGACGAGATTAACTTTTCATCAAGTATCCGTCGCTTTTCCCTTTTACACCGTTTCAACGAGTTTTTAAAAACTTTTCTTTTTTGATTCATCCTTAAATAGTCACAGCTGTTTATTTTACCAGACTTTACCCATTGTAAATAACTACTTCTGTACTCATCGTAGCACAACTTTACTATGCTATTCCAACCCGGAATATGTTGGGTTTGGCGTGGGCGTCTACCCTGCTTCAATTTAGAATGCTCAGAGTGGAGCCCTGAATGATCGCTATGAGCAGGTTGGTTACATCATCAATGCATCTTCTGTGGGACTCATCGGTACACATTAACTCTTCACAAAGCTGCCACTTACTCAAACGGGATATTGGCCCTGACCAGAGCAAAACACACAACACCGAGCATAACATATGCCTAATTAACTGCCTAATTGTGGAGATCGACTAGCTAATCTCACATCCTTCTCTCCCAGTTGGCCAGATAGCTCAATGGTTTAAGAGCCTTATCAGGTATATGAGAGATCCCAGGTTCAATGCCTGGGTCTGGCACTATCCGCCACATGCAGTCGTTTAGCCTTCACCTGTCACATGTTACAAGCTTACATCATCACCCAATCCTATTTCACTACCTACTTATTCCGTCTTCCGACGTCGTCGCGTTCGTAGGGGGCCATAGGTGCTGGCCCGGGTCTAGGTCAATTCCCCCTTTTGACAATTAACCTTGTAGAACAGCCCAATCAACCTTAACTATTTTCAAGAAATTTCAAGATTTTATAGAACCCTATTTAAAAATGCCATCTCGCAAATTGCCTCCATTTTCATTGATGCATTTTTTTGAACCCTCCTCCCAAACTTGGCGATCACACTAATATACTAATATCGAACTTTTGTGAACGAGATCCTTTGGATTTCCTGACGGTTTATTTCCTTCGGGTCATTGCTCAAATAGTTTGAGTGTGTTCCACCAGATTGGTTGTTATTCGGCTGCGTTCGGGTTCAGGATTGTTTGCTTGGTTAAGATCATAGGCTAGATTTAAGATTCGATTTAAGCTGGTTATTCCGTTTGGTGGACTTGTTATTATTAGCACGCCACAAAGCAAAAATGATCTAATGATCTAGTAATGTCCGTTTGTCCGTAACGCTTATTATGTGCCATGTGTGCATGGTGCATTATAAAAACGGGACAAAAATTTTTGGGAGTGGGTAAATGTCTGTCCCGTGTATCTGGACTTCTGGATATCTGTCTGTTCGCGCTATAACGCCAATATGCTTCATCCGATTGACGCCAAACTTGACACAGACGTTCATTTGCTACTAAGGAGGAACCCTATTGAGTTTGAGCCAAATCGGTCAAAGGTCAACCAAATTCAAAAACATGTCAATATTACAAAATGTTGAGTTCTGATCATGTCAATGCATAAAGGAAGACAAAAGAAGATAACTGAGTAACTTGAAGTACGTCACAGGTCAAAGGTCAATCAAACAAAATATTATATTTTCTAAGCTAATTGCATTTCTTGAATTCTGACTACGCCAATAGATGACTAAAGATAAAAGAAGATAGCTTAGTAACTTTATCTAGGTCACAAGTCAAAGGTCAATGCAAGAAAACGTCATATATCCCAAAGTTAATGATATTTACTGAATTTTAATAACGACCATAGATAATTAAAATAACAAAACAGAATTGAACAACTTGACCTTTGACATCCTTGTACATGGCACATCACTAATCTGATTACAGATTTTATTTTTAAAAAACACTAATTATTTTGAGAGGGAAGTTTTGGGTTCAGTTGGTCTGTTAAACCAATAGATTGAGTAGAGGGTTGTTGCGCATGGATGGTTTATGGGGCTCACAATGATAATTGGGTACCTTGCAGTGATGGTTGATGACAGTTGATGATGATGGAATGGAGTATGGAATCTATGCTAAATATTTCCTAAAACAAATATAACACGATGCATTATACTAGCATTACAATATTTACCAATATGAGCAGTGGTGAAAAGTTTCCTACAATTGTCCACTTGCAAGAAATACTGAAACCTCTGGTAGTTGAGATGCAAAGCGCTATAAAATAGAGAGATAGATATCTCTACATTACTAGAGTTACCTCATTGTCAGATAGATGACAATTACTTATCTGGGGATAGATTTCTATGAACCAGTCCAAGAAAATGGGTTCAAATTTAAATTTAACTGGCTTTCATGTACAAATACAAATTATAATTGTATGTAGACCTAAAATTTTAAAGTTTCTTTTTGGCTTTCAAATGTACTCTAATTTTCTCGAAGTTGGGCTTTTTATTCCAATTTTACATGAAAGATAATATGCGCTAGAAATTGTTCAAACCAAACGTAACGTTTGAATTTGATTATAGGGTGTGTATTATTTATATGCACGCAGAAATCTTTACCTATATCAATTCAAACTACCTTTTTTGAGTGCATATGTCGATAATACTGTTGCATAAATATGAATAAAAACTCTAGTTAGATAGATAGATAGAATAGTTTTATTTTAATCCGGTTTTAATGTACGGGCTCTCGTAATTACGCACGACTTCTGCATATCCACGCTACGTACGCATACCCCGCAGTTTGCGACGCGACATACGCAACGTGTCGCCCTTAAGAGTTACGTACTGGGACCCATAGCATGAGGTTTAGATCATAACAGAATTCTGCGGAGACCCGAGAATCAGAATCAGCCCATAACGTAAGTTGCCTACATCACGGAGGTCGAAGAACGCACACTGTCTATTTACTTGCAACAACTTATGCTAAGGAAATGTAAAGTATGTAAATAGTTTTTTGTATGTAAGTATATAAATTTCATATTCGAATTTCGAGTGCATTCTCTAATTTCTGTTGGTCACTATTCTATTCTACTGTACAACCCTTAGATGAAAAATCTATAAAGCATGGAAATGAAGTAAGGCATTTAGTGAGTGCAAAAAAGCAGCAAGTCTATTTTCCGTAGACATGTATTTCCTCAGAAACGAAAATTTTCAATGTATGTATTTTAAAAGGGAGAATTTTATCAGTCCACGCTCAACAAATTGGATGTAGTCACAAAATTCTTTCTATCCTTAACATTACCATTTGTCATCTTATGTTTCTTAAATCTATGGTTCGCCCCTTCCGACTATCGTAACGCGAAGCGTATTCTAGCTGTATCACATTTAAGATAACTCGCCAAGTATTTTCCTTAGAAAGTCGATTTCGCTAAACACGCATGGGTCTATCCACAAAAGTACATGTGGGCGTTTTTGATCGTTTTCCTCTCTCATTTTCAAATTCATATCGTCATGCTACGCGACCTATAAGTCTAACATTCCACCTTTCTTGAGAGGTGAGACATACAGTCACTCATTTAATTTCATAGCATTCATATACCTAATATGAATACAGGTCATTACAATTAAAGGATATTCTAATAATACTTGATTCGCTAAACAATACATATATACTACCCGTCAGTATAACTTTAACAAACAACCTAAAGACATTCACTTTACCCTGTCAACTCGTTTTTTAGTTCAACTAAGCGTGGGGGTAAGTTTCGTAAGCATTCTAAAACCATTCTCCTTACATTCACTTCTTTTGAAATGTACACTGACTGACGATTAGCCGACGACTTTCAAAGAGCAAGTTATTTCTGACAGCGGCGTCTGTCCGTCTGACAATTTAATTGTTCTGAAAAATTCTTTCACGGTCAGTCGCACTATCAGAACTTTCATACAAAGTTCAAAGATGGACAAAATCATGGGTAGTTAGTGTTAATGTGAGCAATATGGTGTACGCGGTATGCACGTGGTACGCAACTTTCAAATTTTGTCAAATAGCAACCATGAGTTTGTAATAGCCTAATCGAAAATGCATTTAAATGTACATCTAGAGCATATTCTTTTTTAAACTGCTGCAATACAGACAGATCGGTCTGATTTCACTTTTCAGAACCTCTCCTTAAAAGTCAAAACGTGAATTTCCAAAGAAATTGTTTATTCACCAAGAACCTCGGGCCATACCAGGATTTTGGCGAAAACTGAATTCTGTGTCAACGACAAGTGGTCCTATCCCATATTTCATTTCAATTTTTATCCAATTCCACCATGGGGATAAGTATATACGCGCATAATTGGGCTTAACCCCCGTCTTTTATCGCTACATTTGCTCATAAACCACCTCACTTGTGCAGATTACATACAAATTTAATTATTTTAGCCCAAGTAGCGTTATATACAAAAATCTGTCTATAATTAGAGATGCGTTGTATTTACAAACCTGATGTACTAAAGTAGCGGATCAATTTAGGAAAAAACAGCCCAACTCGGTATATTACGGTAATGTTAGTGACTAATAGGAATTCACACCTACACATGTCGTAGAAAATTGTGCTTGCATGTGAAATAATATCACATTTGGATATATGTATTCGGAAAACAAACTGAAACGGAACGTTTCATTTTGAAACATATACAGTACTAACTAATAACATACCCTTCGTTTCAGCTTTGTCACAGAATATTTGAATACTCTCCTCCTCTTTGCCTATCCATCTACATCCATGGTTTAAACAATCTTTATTTGGTCGCAAGTTGTGTACATCCTGCTTGTCAGGTTTATGTTGTTCGTTTACTTTTGCTGCATACATTACGGAACATCGGTATTCTTGATTGTGATTTGTGATGAAGTATAATACGCGATACCTGCACACGACTAGAGATATTACAATACAACGTTACGTTACGTTACCATACAAGGATTACGAACCCGAATGCATCCTTATTAGCAAGTGCTGCTCATCGTCTTCTACTCTTTAAGTCCTCTTCGCGGTGAAGGTGTACAGCACTGAATCAGACCTAGTGCAAAGAAATAGGATGTCTTTTAGATTATTAAAAGCATACGTGTATAAAAGCAAATAATTCGTTTATAGGTATATATTTTTCACAACTAGCTGCCTTACTTGCATTTGCTAGCCACAGCCAGTATCTCTTCGACTTTTATCTGCTCTACCTTACAATTCCAACCACGAGACACGACATTGCAAGAGGAGCAAACCACAACAATAGTAGTGCTCCTTGTAGCATTGCGTATTTCTTCTGGGTTCCCTTTACATTACGTCCTCATTATTATCATCGGCAACAATACGATCAACAGTAGTGAAGTGCAAGGAAGCCCGAAGAACGGACGACGCTCTGTTGATTTTCCCGTCTCTGTCGGTGAATTTTCAAGCACGTTGAACTGAACGAGGAAGCGACCGTTCTCCAAACAAAAATCACAAGTGGCATGCCTGTTTTGTTTTTCAACAAAGTCTCCTCCATGTCATCCTCATCTCCCCATACAAATTTGTTGATTTGTCGTGTTTGTCGATGCCGATACTGCTGTTAAGTCTCGATCTTGATTATAGACAGAATTTGAGAGGAAAAAATATATACTAGAACGCTAGAAGGAAGTGGTTTATTGTGTTTCTGTGATATCGATTAAGTGGTAATGAGCATAGTGAAGTTACAAAAGGATATGCTAAGAAACACCTATTAAACGGCGATTTGCTGAAAGTCGGATGCTCCGCTCGTAAGAAATTTCTGCTGAGAAAGTTGAGTTTAGAATTTCATGTTGATATTCCTCAACGATGATTAGCTGACGACGGTCGCACAGAGTGCAGCGTAATAGGCAAGAAAAAATACATTTCAATCAAGAGGATGTGGGATGGCTAATGAATATTTCAGATGAAAACAAAATACTGTAAGCTTTTGTTTAACTATCCCGTTTGGTTAAAAAGTGAAGTGGCTGTTTACCGTGTTGTGCTAGTGTGTGTACTAGTTCAGTTCAATCATTCTTGGAGCTAATTTACTTTGTGGGGCGAATATTTAACCAGAATAAATCACGCTTTGCTTCGCCAGCGTGGTGCTAGTTTCGCTCGTTCGTTCGTGGCTTTTTTCCGGTTCGGGATAGGCTGGTGGTGTTGAATTCGGAGTTTCCTTCCGGGAACTGATTTGTATCATAATGGCCACCCGTACGAAAAGTGACTGCCGGCTTTCGGCAAGAACTGC
>JAANSN010004304.1:0-15474 GCA_036850665.1 Dicranocentrus wangi | reverse complement strand
TCATTTTCGAATTCCTCATGGGAAACTATATATAAGCTCATATTTCATTTCTTCATACGAATTATACAACTCGGTATATCTCCTTGTTAGAGGATGAGGGAGATGATGAAGCTTTACATGCGTCCCATGCATACTGCATGTTTAAAAACTAACAGGCAGGCAGATGGTTTGGTGGCTGACCTGAAGAAGAATGTACCAAAAGGAGTACACCACTCGTACTCATAATACTATTCATATTCATAATCATAAACAACACACAACACTCATGTTTTATATAGATTACTCCTAATTTACGTAGCCCTTGCCTCCGTTTCGTTATCGTTGTAGTTGTTTTATTCCATGGATTCGCTAGGAATATTTTTTAGGATGCGGATGATGATAGGTGGTACAGACAGATCACCAACCTTTTAAAGTCGTGTTCTAACCAGTAAGACCTGACGATTGTGCTGGTAGGACCTGACTAATCCTGTTCCTATTCCTAATTCCTACACTGTCTGACACACCGAAGAAACGAACAAAATATTATGCTAGCTTAATGCGTCACCAATGCAATGCACCGCAGCAGGAGCACGAGACGTGACTACGCTGTTAGCAATTTAATTAATTAGACTACTCCTGGTACTGCAGATACCTGCAAAAATGGAACAGGTATCAATCAATCAACCAATTCGGACGAACAGAATTGTGGCTCACTTTTAATGCACAATTGTGTTTGCCTTGCCCTGCCGTGATTGAAGGTTCAGTTTAATATGATGGGTTGGAATTTTGGAATTGAATGACATGAAGATATGAATTACATAAATAATAAGAAAACTAAATAAAATAAATGTAACAATTGAACGAACTTTGGTTTCCTGCCTTACGGATTCTCTTGGATATTGAAAAACTATTATGATTCCTGATTGATATTTGAATAATTAGATAAAATATAAGGACGAATGTATTGAAAAATCTTGATTAAGCCCAAAAATCAAGGTATTATCTTCGATAAAATGAATGCCCATAGCATGACGGAGAGATCATTTACATTTCATTGTAGAGCCGAGAGCAGGTGAAGAAGTGTAGCATAACAATGCATAATATTATGTGAATCCATTCAACAATGAAATGCAGCGTTGTCTAAAAAAGTGGATAAACGCCCATCCAACAATTGTACAAAATTGAACGATGCATTTTTAAAGAATGTGTAGTGGTGTGCGTTGCGTACCCAGTACCCTACATTCAACACTGGGAATAAGCTTAGGTACGTTGATCATTATGTAACTTTCCTTGGATGTATCGTGTATGTATATGTATCGGCCGGCATTATCGGCTATTCTATTTAGAATGATTTTTTAAGAAACAGCATAGTCAGGTTCATATGAATCTTTGTCCGAAACGAACGCATTGTTAATGGAATATCGAATACAATGGTATCTCGAATCCCCTAATCCTCACACCCTTTACTTCCTCACCCACTGTACCTTCCAGCGTTCCAGCCCTACTTTACCATCCATGCATTTGATACATTGCATTTGCGTAGGTTTCTGGATGCATTTTGGTCCTTAAACCAAACCTTCCTTTACCTGTGCGTGCTGTGAACGACATTTCATTCAAAATGTATGTACGTACACCTTCTTTCAGCGTCAACTGAATAAAACTTGAAACATTTAGAGATCTTTCCAGCTAAAACAATGCGAAAGGATACCAAAATGTAACCCAAATCCCACCCAAACCTCAACCTCATGTAAGTACGCATTGTGCATATAGGAAAGGCATCAATCATCACATCACATCCAACATCAGCAACGCAATTGCATTTGCATGAATCAAAGTTAGGCAATTTGTATATTTTCTTTCTAACCTAACAAAGAATGCCGGGCTGAATGTTCCTGCATAAGGCCCGCTAATATTCTTGAATTTTTGCATCACAGGAAAACACCTCCTCCGCTGATGACTCAATGGAATTGGATAGGGTACATCACCACCACCATCACATTCGTCTTCGTCTTGTACAATATCCTCATCACATCCATTCCCAAAAACAGGTTTAGTAGTGTATCTTGCAAAATTGGTGGATCTCCATCCAAAGCATGATGCTGATGCAACTGTTGATATTTGTTGAGACATGAGTAGTCCCATCGAGTTTTGGTGCTGATGATTGTCTGTGTCTATGACTCTCTGCACACATTTCCTGTGTGAAGTAGTATTACGCACATGCACATTCCTTATTTTTCGAGCACTACTACTACTGTCACTGATTAATACTGGGCAAATGTGAATCCGGCATGCTGGATTTGAATGATTACAAAGGTGTTGCAAGTGCAACAACAACTGTTTACCGGTGAAGTTCAGAGACAACACCATATTATTAAATTATAATATTATACCTGCATAACTGGTTCAATAGATGAGAATACCACTTTAATTTATTCGAGCACACTACAACTTGTATTAAAAAGGAAAAGTGCTTAAGAATTCCAAGTTATTACGGTGTTATCAAGAGCTATGATGATGGCTGAGAAAAGAAATGACCATAATTTGATGATGTTTACACGAAATAGCACTAACTACTGACTACTGAATACTTATTAAATAGACGAGAATTTTGTCCAGCACAAACACTCACTTTCACAATAGATGATGTACGGTGCACATGCAATGCACCATGTTGTGAAAGGAAACCAGTAATATGATGTGAAATGTTTTGATGGTCTCTGGAAATTGGGGAAACGTAAACAACAACGTCCAGAGATCTATGATGGTAATATCTATATTGATCGATAAGTCTTTCCTTCACAGCGCCAGTTCAGCACAAAAGATGGGGGTATTTGCTGACAAGTGTTCCCTGTATAGAAGGAAATGGGAATTTTTACCCAAAGCCCACTCCACTGCACTGACTGACGATGAGTGTGTGTGCACGTGCACGTGCACACGGTAAAAATGGAAAGCATATAACATGTTCTTTTGGAGGAGAAAGCACAACCGTTTTCACTTCATTGTTTTCTTGTAAAGAAACACTTCAGGATTTCTGAACGCGGATATTAACGCGGAAAAATAACCTTTGATACCAATAACCTTATTTAATTGAAGGTATTACCGATATTACCCAACATAAATTGCCACATTTGTCGTATGATGTGATGACGTAATGACATAATTAATACGTTACAAGTTACAATTCGCATACTGAACGGCAAGCACATACTATGGATACAATAATACAGAAATTCCCATTGGCAAAATTACTCTGTCATCTCTAACAAACTTGCTAGGTTCATATAAATGCATGCTGTTGACAAAATCTTTCTGGCGGATAAAAAATTCAGGATCTCACAGACTTCTTCTTTAGCTGGCTGCAGATTGGTAATTAAATACATCATTAATTATCCTAGCATTAGCAATAATACATACTCTCGCAAATAATAGTAATTTGTTAGTGACTAAAGGCTTTTCATTTACATCATCACCGTCTTGACAGATAGCTCGATAGAGTGAAGCACACCACAATGAATAGAAACAACGGATATGTTAAGGCACTGGTTTGTATTTTTTCTGCTCCAATGCTTGCTTTCGAATATAGCTGCGGACCAAAAACATAGAAAAAGAAAAAGACTGCCAAGAAAGCCAAATCGTAGTATGAATAATCAACATGTATGCAAAGCGTATATTACCTATGTCACATGTTTAGTAGTTTAATAAGTTTAATACATAAATGTGCGTAATACAAGGCAATATTAGATAAGAGTTCGCCTCTGAGGGGGATTAGGCAATTTCATAAGGAGTCCTGTGATAAAGTGGTGTCGGAAACCGTTGAAATTATTCGGCGGAAATGCATACCCCAATAAGTGATAATAGACCCTAATGGAGTCCGTTGTTAAAAGGTTTACTGTGTAACCTGAAGCTTGTCTATGAGGCCATGTAGTTACTGCATTACGTATGAAATATGAAATGAAGTTTATGCTGAATGATGAGGAAGGAAACCATTAAAGTATTAATTTACAAGTATTTTAACGCATCTCGTGTTTGTGCTAGATTTTTTAGTGCTGAGTATATTTACAGGTAAATTCAGCCAATTGATGTTTAATTAGTTGGGAGGTTAGGTTGGATCGGGTTAGATTTAGAAATACCCAACTACGTAGGGTTACTAAAGACAAGCATTACGTTATATCGGTGACCCTAAAGGGTTCACTTTCGCTTGAAGTAATTATGCATTTCCGCTCCGCCAAATAATTTAACGGTAATAGACACTACTTCCCGCTAGTAATCCATATCAGATGTCCAAATTCTCTAAGGAAATGCGAATCCTTATCTAGGATTGTTCCCAATGTTAATACTGTTTGTTAATAGTAATGCAATGCAATGTACATTGTTTAGCAAGCCAGACACAGCGATTCGCACAGAAAGGACGTCACATCTGAAGCTCAAATGGACCAATTCTTGCCATACCTACAAGCTGTTAATACCCAGGGAGATTACGGAAGTTCCGCTTCCGGCTCATTTCATCAATACTCCTCTGCATCGGAAACGCGGCAAGTCAGTTCTACAGATTCTCAAAAGGAGTATATAGATGCTAAAGTTTTGAAGACGCTTCTGAAGGAGTTATTTGAGAAATTGGAGTCAAATTCACAAAACCATAATGAAACTTTCTCCGCCTCCACTTCCGTTAGTGGTAGTACTAATACCCAGGGACGAATAAATTCTGCTACTCTTCATCACTGCAATCTTAACGGTTTGTGGTTAAGCTCGGTAGCAGCAGCAGCAATACAACTTATACCTCAGCAATCTCATGGTCACATAGATATTTTCGCTAAAATCTTGGACCTACCAGATAATCCCCATCCAGGTCTGATTACCAGTCAATGGACTGGAAAAGGGATGATTTCTCAAGAGAGCCCTACAACTCTCACCATGATATTTCAGGAGCACTTCGACATGGTAAGAGACTTCAAAACGACCCTATGCTTATTTCCTGCACTCGTCCAGTTTCCTCCATGGAACACTATGGAATAGTTTAATTATGAAAATTAGTGTAGTGAAGCTCATGTCATGCCATACAAACTTTTAGCCTGGTTGTTGTAAACTACCAGTGTATGCCTTTGTGGGAAATTACTTTACCGTTTTCTGTTTTCTACAAATGCACTCCGCACACATTCAAAAACTTCTTTGAGTCAAAAACTTTCAACACTTGACTTTTTACACTTCAAATGAGTACTAAACAAAAATTAATTTCTAATTAGTTCGTACATACAAACGCAGGTTAACAAACCAAGAGGGTCCGCCGCACTCCCTCGCACTGCAGTATTCATTGGCCAATGCTTGGTTTGCCAAGGGACTCCTTTGCTACAGGGCTCGTGGGTAATTTTTCCGACACACCAAAACTGTGGTGGAAAAGTAGAACCACCTTTGACAACTGGAAGTGCAAACCACGAATCGATCCATTTAAGTGGCTCTACTCCCGATCTGATGTACTTTCTTGAATAGATAATGGTTTGAAAAAGTAATTACATATTCCGTAAATAATATACACTGGGAGGATTTATAAGAAATCATAGGTGCTACGCACTATTTTTTCGGGAATGGTGTCTGTCTACTGATAAGCTATCAAATTATATTAAAGCAAAATACAGAAACGATATGAGAAAACTTAGCCAATAAACCTCTTACTCACGTTAGACTCTATAAACAAATCGTTCATACAATCATTCAGATAATCCTACTAGCAAGACTTGTACTTGTAACTTGTGACTTGTAACGTAACTTTTCAGTGTATCATATATAGGTAATCATATGTCAAACACGCAATGAATAGCTTGAAACTGAATTATTAACCTGTAGGTGGATTTTTCATTATCATGGCTGAAAGAATGGGAAATATGTATTCGCCAGTAAGTTTAATTCATTGAGACCAGAAAAGGAAAAACCACGACAAAGATCTTCATTAACTTTTCCTCAATCGCGCACTGAAGCCATATGAATGTACCGTATTTATTCTTATGCGATTATTTTCCATTTTTGCCACAATGCTACTACTTCATTTAAAGAACACGCATAAAGTGTATTCATGGCAAGACAGTCAAGACACTGTAATAATTTCATTTCTCTCACAAGTGGAAATCTTCAATCATTTACGCTAGCTGCACAACGCTGTTATTGAACTTTTACATGCAAACGACCACTCCAATTTTCTACCATTAACATACAAAATTCATGTAATGATGTATGATCAAAATGAATTAAACCTTATAGGATATTAAAATGAAAACATCGTAAACCTTCAGTAAGACATTTTATGCAAATTAGTTCTTACATTATAGAAATTCGAGAATTATTAGATGTGCTATATATTTTGGGAAATACACGAACTCAAAACAGCATTCTTTAATCCATTTCATACCGTGACTGTAAATAATTATACTTCTGGCAACTCTATTACATCAATATTGAACGATTAGTGACAATGTAATGACACGTTGCAACCATAAGTGGGTCTAAATAAAATAATGGAATCGGTGTTCATTACAAATGATTAGACTTTACCAACCAACCCAACCCAAATGTCCCACATCAAAATAATTAAATTGTTTTAAAAAAATAAGCGTGACAGACGGACGGACAGACAGACGGACGGACAGACATGGCAAGATCATAAGCTCGCCGTTCTTTTCAGCGAGCTAATAATGGAATCGGTGTTCATTACAAATGAGAATATACACAGCCAATAATATATTAGCCAAGTGTCTCAAAATATTATGCTATTTTTTGCATAAAGAAAATGCATATGCATGTCGTCAGAAAATTAAACTAGGAAACCTGCTGGATGCGTTTGATAGTCAACTTACTACGTAACAAAAATAAATAATACAATGCTTTTAAATGTCCTTGTGGCCAACCAGAAATTTATTAGCTAGTACTTTACACTACCTAAACTGCAAGCTTCTCATGTTTAAACCCAATTCATATCTGCGTCATCACCGCCGTGGTGTGTCGTGACGTATGATAGAAACAACAGTTATTTTTCAGAGAACCATGTAAACAAATTATTAAACCAACACATCCAAGGAATATTAATGTTCATACTGCCTAGGCATTAGATATGTGCCCAATATGGCACATAACATCACACAGTTACTTTCTTGTAATAATAGCTCTCATAATTACAAACATTATACATCACAAACAGCACTTTTAACATACTTTCTGAACTTACACTCTTACACATGTTGCATATAAAACTTTTATGTAAGACAAAACTAGGATTCACGCACGGTTACCACTGTGAAATGTAATGTAACCGGGCCATAATCACCACTTACTCGTCCGGTACAATTGCATTGTAAGTAAAAATTTGTAGTTGAAAGTTGCACATGTATATGAGCCTCCTTTTTCTTGTCATTCCCCTGGTTCCGCTATCAAGTTTGGCTGTCTTGAAAGTTGGCAATAGTTCTTGAAAGCTACTATTAGTAGTGGTTTACTGGGACATTTGGACCAAGCATAGGCGACAGTCAAAGTGAACTTTTGTAGGAAAATAAATCAACGATTCATAGAAGTTGCATTGTATTACAGCTAGAAAATATATATGTAAAGTACATCCAAAGTATCTATAATAACCGTTTCACAACATGCTAGAAACACTTTTTGGTTTCACGGTATCTTCAATGGAAAGCCCAACTGCACTGTTACATAAGTATATCTATAACGGTAACATACTTATGGAGGAGATGAAATGCAGGTGGCGTCTTTTTTTCTTTCTACATACAGCTATAGCCAACATTCAGTATTCGAGAATTGCAAATTTTCAGCCGAACCAACATAAAACTATCCATTTGAGAGTTTCTTTCATCGCCGTAATAATGCTGACTTCCTGTGTAACACGTTACATTGTACTGGGACATTAGAGGAATCAATTTTGTAGCTTTTGTCGAAGATCCTGTTCCATTCTGTTTATTGAATATACACATAAACAGTACGCTCACATTATGTTTGTCAATGAACTTGCTGTCTTTCTACATGAACTGAACCCTCCCGTCTCGTCCTTTCTTGTCTAGAGGGTTAAAGTATCATTAAGTACTTTTACCAACTCCGTAGTACAGCTTGACGGAGAAACGTTCATTCAGAATTATACGCCTTCCCCATTCTGTTGATTGTAGTAATATATTTTAACAGGGGAAATGGTGGAACAGTAATAACTAACTGGAGGAGCAGGAAACACTGCGCATTCTTCGCAAATCAACATCCTCATCCTCACCTCAACATTTTCCCATCTTGAACCCAAATCTCAATGCCTTTCAAGTTCCATTAGAACCATATAGTATAAATATTATTACATGACCTCATTAATACTTCAGCATTGCCAGTATTAGGCCAGTTTCAATGAGTGCATAAACGATCAATTTTTAGAGCGGTGCATATTCCACCATTCTTATTCTGACACTGATTGCCATGTGTTCTTCGTTCTCCCTCTTGTTCTCTTCGTTACTCCCCCTCTGGACACATATTTTTGGTAGGTAACGGACTAAGTTCTTGCGTATTTTAATGATGTCCTTTTACTTGCCCGTGGTGAGTTTCCGCACAAAGGAGTCATATCATTTAATTCAATATGCACAAATAATGTTACTTTTGGAGAAAGTGCCCATATGCATATCTAATATCCAGTAAAGTATCCATAGGCAGAATACCCCTCAGCACTCAGCGCAAAGAAAGACAAATAGCTTTGTTAGGTAAGCTTTTGCAAACTCCAAAGCTATCCTTTGAATATTTACGAACATTCCATTTCCTGAAAGTTGCACTTGGCCAAAGTGTAATTTCCTCTAACAGGTTTGAAATTATAATACATATAATATTCTTATGGATGTGTACCCCAATTCAATATATGTTCTCGCAGAATGCTTTTGTCTCAGTATATCTACGAAGCTACCAGCAGCAGGTTTATATACTTTGTGCAATAAAATATCTGCCTACGGACAAGGTTGAATGTGCTTCCATAAAGGAAATTATTTTACAAAATGAAATAGACTAGAGTGGCTCTCAAAGCAGTATTATTAGCTCTGTTGCTGTGAAGAACAATAGATGCGTAGAATTACTCTAAAAGTTTCCTGTCTTTACGTAGATTTGTCTAACTCAAGTATAACATTGTTTCCACCTGTTCAAATTGATTGCGCAATGCTCACGCAAGCAGCATATACATAATATGGTGGGGACTATTCAAAATCTATCTGCGACATCATTTAAGTACCAAATTTGGATAGTACCATATGAGACTGTGAGTGAGTGCATGTAAACAGTGGTCCCACAACAAAACTATTCCTACCAGCTACTCGAAAGGTATATTACTGTCACTTCTGCCAGGTTTGTCACACGGAGAAAGTTTATAATCATTGATAACGGCGCAAAGGGAAGCTTGAAAATGGTCACATTGTAAATATATGCAATAAATTATGTGAAGGAATGTGTGTGGTTGTCCAGCAAAGTACAACCAACTTTTGTTTCGTCCTTACGCAAGGTATTGCGATTACGAACATTGAAAGAAACAAAGCATGCGTTGTTGCATTAAAGGTACAAGGTACAATATAAGCTACTAGAACCCGACGGCAGGTAAGTAATAGGTATAGGACAAGTCGAAGCAGAGAGCAAAGGGGAACGTGAACAATCTTTTCGACTTTATTTTCCTACTTTTCTACTGTATCATTGTCATCTCTCAGTGTGCATGATGATGACAATAAGTTTCCGTGAAATTCATGTAGTTTATCGAACAAAGTAACCTACCAGTCAACCATCTAAATTCAGCAGGTAATAACAGTGTACCATTATGTTGTGATGCAAAAGTGGGACTATGGCCAAAAAAATCTTTCTAGCTGCCGCCTGCGTTTTTCTTTTGAAATAGCAGGAGGAAATGCATCAGTAGTTGTAGGGAGTCCTAAGGAGACGAGAATGATTAAATGCCGCGACGAAGATGCGTACCATCATGTTAATAATCTCATATAACCACCATTAATCTAAAGGAATATAATATGATGTCCCATGTTTGATGAACTCCGTTCCGGTCCGATCTGTGACATCATACTAGTAGTCATGTGGTCATGCAATAGTACATAGGGTGGCACATAGCTTTTGTCAAATCATCAGGTCATCAGTGCCATATCTGAATAGGAAAGTTAGCATTTGGTTACTACTGAAATATTTAAATCAAGCCCTGTTCTTTATATTTTCTACAGAAATCCCTTGCCATTTACGATCGCATTCTCCACTCGTTTCCAAGTTTTATTCCGAAAAAGGGAAAGATGAATAGCTGTAGCTATTCTCATCCCTTCAGATTCCAGTGCACTCTTTGGTAGAAAAAAGCTTGCTTTAAAAAAGCATACGCTTGCGCTTATACACCGTTTAACATTGTTTCACAGGTTGGCTCCAGCGCTGGAATTGAGTCAGGAGTGTAGAAGAAAGACTCAGAAAAATGTGCGGACTGTGGGACGATGGTAATGTAGTAAGTCTTGTCTGTAAAAGTGAAAGCCGCACACGGCAACTCTGACTATTACACACATATACGCTACGAGAGCACTAAAAGAGCTAAATGTTTTCCACTACGGGTGTAAGTGGGCCGAGGGATTTTTGAGAAAAAGAGGAGCTATAGCTAGCCCACTCACTAGTCAGTTGAGAAAAGCAGAGAAGGACCACTGCAAGCATGTTACTCTTCTTCTGTCACCAGTAGGAGAGCAACGTTCACCACTTCAGCTGCCGTACTAACCAAAAGCTGCGAAAGCTTTGGCACGTTCTACACATGAAAGATTTACTTACCACCGTTCTCTTTTTCGTTACTGGGAAGAGAGAAGGAATTGTTATCAGAATCGCCTCTCCATGTTTCCTCTATTTATTTTCAGAAATGGTAAATTACTTGGTTATATAAAGACAGGTGGAGAAAGTGGTTTTTTAAAACATTAAGTCAAACATTATATTAGAGATAGTCCATACAGAAGATTTTCCGTAAGCCGGCCGAGGAATGTAGGGGGAACCACTTTTACCCCACGCGTGTAAGGAAAAGTGATAAGGAAAGTGTAATGGGAATATTCAATATTTTCAATGCTGACGTACAGCAAGTATTAAACTTCCTTCAAAGCAAAGCGATAATATTTTCAGCGAAGACCCCACACAATCATAACAATTCATTGGGGCTAACAATTAGCAACATCGTCTCAAATACACATAATACAAAATGTCGAGTCAAGGATGAAACCATTGAGAAAGTGTTTGGAAAAATCCATCCAATTTGCGATAAGCATTAACTAAAGTGCACAAACTAAAAGCGAAAATCGCTCCCAGTAATTTATTTATTCAATCTGGGATCATTGCTGGAAATTGCGTTACCGCACATCCCACAGAAAAGAGAAAAGTCTAAAACTCTTCTTAGCACTTGAGTACCCTTCATCTGAAAAAAAAGTTTGTTAATATTCCCAGTAATTTATTTATTCAATCTGGGATCATTGCTGGAAATTGCGTTACCGCACATCCCACAGAAAAGAGAAAAGTCTAAAACTCTTCTTAGCACTTGAGTACCCTTCATCTGAGAAAAAAAGTTTGTTAATATCGACTCACACAAGTGAAAAATAGCAAACTTTTGCCTTGTTTCCGCCTTCTTTAAAAGTTTAATTACAATCATCATCATTTCCTGGGCCGTGTGTCAAGTGTCGAGTGCGACATCAAGAGAGAACCGACACTTTTATCAAAACCAATTAGACCAGTGGCGGAATCAGTTAAACGCTCTCTCGCACTCTTTGTTCATTTCTACTTTCCCAATATAATAAAGTTTCTTGTGTGTGTAGATTTGTTTCTGTTTGGGTGCTATATCAGTGTCAAAAGTATATAGAGAACTTACCGTTTCTCTGTGCCACTCTCGAACTTCTAATTGTGCAATGTCCATACGAAGAAATGCGCTCAAACCGAATGCGAATTTGAATTGGCCATTTGAGGCAATATAAAGCCGAAGGGTATGCCATTTATGTCAGGTTAAAATAAAGCTCCAAAGCTCCTCTCATTTCTTTGACTTTCACCACATGGACCACTTGATATTCAGGTACGTACTTTTTGCTCGTGCAAAAACTTTTACTTCAATGTCTGCCTTTTCTTTTCTCACTCAAACTAAAACGTATGTAATGATAATCACGAGCACTCCGACCTTACCGTATTTTCTGAATTTTTCCACCGCTTTCACAATATCAAAACCTTCTCCTCGTTTTTTGAGCTTAAACCTTTCAGCCATTAAAACAACTCATGATTTTACTCTGAGACGGGCATAGTTGCAAAAAACAGGAGATTTTTACAGAAAATTTTGCCTCCATCATCATCTCCTCCGTGGTGCTATCATTTTCAAATATGTAGTATATTGCAAAAGGCTTTTTCAAAGAAGAGCCACCAATTCCATGGGATACTTTTAAAGAGATTTCTCGTTTGGAAAGAATAAAACGGAACAAGGTTTCGGAAGGTGCTCACTAGAACAAACGAGTTAATGTATGTATTCTCCTCTTTAAGCACGTTTTGTACATTTTCCTTGGTTCATGGCCGCGTTGTCAGTGTTGTGTGCAATTGAAGTAGAACGTAGCACTTCGAATGATTCTAAACGTAATAGTGTTTATTCCGTATCACATACATTACATTATATATACTGGAATAAGATTCCTGTTACGTCGAATTGCACGCACAGGAAACAGGACAATTATTTTGTTCGACTACGGTCTAGGCATTTTTTGTGCTAGAAAATAAAACGAATTCGATGATGGCAAGGAAGATGGGACTTTTAAGGGAGCCCAAGTCCTGAGGAAATAATGAAGCTGTATAATACAGTATTACGTCGTGTTACGCGACTCGAAAGTATGAAAACCTTTTTGAAACTATATATTATTCTCTAACGGGGAGTCACAAGAATGTTTAATTCCGTATCACAATAACAATTCTCAAAGTCACAGCTAGTTCGGTGTTACAAAAGCATCTATACTCAATGTTGTTTCTAGTCGAAAGGGAATAAAAAACCTAACTTTTAAATCATATTTCTGCAGGCGGTCATATATCGTATCTTGCATAATACAAGTCTTCCCTGGAAAACTGCTGTTGTATGCATGCAATGCAATACGGATACGACAAAAAGGCGTCGTATGTAATATCATCGTCTACTCACAATCAGTTCACTCGACTCGCCAAATTACAAAGCAGTCAGTCATTCTTGTTTGCATCAATTTTATATGATTATGATTACGTACATCGTACATTTCAGAAAATGAAACAAAAGGCAAAGAATGACTTTTTCATTTTGATTTAACTACACTGATTCACTCAGTCAACACAGTCTGTAGACTGCTGTAGGATGTGCAGTGTGCAATTACAGATTTCCAACAAAGACAAACAGTATGGGGCTTATATTGCCCCACAGCTGGCTGAAATTGGAAATTATTCAGGAAGTCAACACGTCTGTCTCGATGTTGCTTTCTACTACTTTTTGGATGTTTGGATCAGCAGTCAGCGTCAGCAAGCACTATATTAATTGTACATATAATATGTGTGTGTACAAGTAAACAGAATGATGCCATTTTTTGCAGTTCATCAGAACATCAAAAGACATGCTGCACAGCAAAGCATATTACACACATACGAACGCATAAATGTTGACGGGAAAACCAAGTCCCAGAAGCAATTTCATTACCACTCTATTGTTTTATGCCTGATTTTAATCAGTTAGAACAAACAGAAGTATTATTATATAGGTATATCGTATGCTTATTTCGTCTACACATCACTAGATTTCCTATTTCATCCACGGTAGTGAATGATGTAAAAAATTCAAAAAGTTATATGTAAACAACTTATAGATTTGTAACAAGGTTGATTAACATAATTCTATAACCATGTAGTCCCCTTCCTCCCTCTTGGCTGTAAAATTAGAATGTAATTTGATACTAAAGTCAGCTCGGCTCAGGTCCAAAAACGTCCTAAAACATTCATGCATATTTAACAATAGTTAACTGACTGTAAAAATATATTTTGAATAGGTATGTAAATATTTTTGGAACGCTGGAAAAAATAAATCCTAGATTTTCCAAAAAGTAGGGTTCCTTGTAAACTCCGTGTACAAAAGTAGCCAATCAACATCAACTCGCGATCAGAATTCCAGTTCCTTTGGCTCACTACGTTTTTATCTTAAAGTGCCCCGAAATACAGATTTATGACTTGAAATTTTCCAAATCGCCATATTATGCTGTACATGAAACGGCGTTAAATAAGATGATAGTCGTGCTATGTTATATTATAACTATGTCACGGGCAAGTTTACACCCATAGCATAGATTTAAGATCCCATTAGGTGTACACCATTAGAACCCAGACGAGTAGTTAATAATAATACAGAATACAGATTCTATAACACGTATTCACGCACATTGTCAACAATTGCTTGATTTTCGATAGATAATTTGCGTTACAGACCAGCAAAAAAAACAAACGTTTGGCTGGAGTTGCCTTTAATTTCCTATCAGTACAAAAATTTGCTGTTCTCAAATGTCAGCCAATCCATCTATAAATATAAATATAGTAGTTTGAAATTTCATCATAGAGAAATGGGTATGAATAGTTTCATGCACGATTGGTACGACAGCGGTACATACATTCTCGCGGTATTCTATACATTACATTTCATGTATGCACAATACAGTTTTCCGGATGGTTCGCTAGGCTTTAGCTGCGTTTGCTGCGACTTATTCTTTGTTTCTTCACTTCACTGTTCACTATAATCTTCACAAATCAACATCTTCCTGTATTCCCCCACTCGAGCCAACAAAAGCTAAAACAGACAACGAGCATTGCTTTGGTAGCTCTGTAAGCGTAAGATTGCAAAATGAGCATGTCGTCCTTTCAAAAACAAATTAAGTACCACAAGAATTTGGTTATCAATAGCTTAATTTCTCTTAATTACCATACCATGTGTAAGAACAAAAGTCAGTGGGCCAGTGGACGAGACTGCGTGGAATATAAATTCTAAGCACATCAATCAGAGTCAGGGCATTTGCGATAGATGCCGGGAGAGGGTTTATGGGACGATGGCATCACAATGAACAAATCTTCACTCTGCTTATGGGCATGTGTCAAGGGATATGCATTATACGATGTGATATTAATATGCTGTATATGAGTACTATATTGGATATCAATTCGGCACGGGAAACCATACATGCTAACACAACGAAGCTTTTATGAATAGAACTGCAATGTTCTACGCACCAAACTGATGTGCATTAACTGCGAAATTTCAAGAACATCAAACAGATTGGATTAAGATAGATATATAAACATTCTCCACTGAGGATTAGTGTTCGTTACCAGTTCAAATTATTTGGAGACCCGACCAATCCACATTTCAGAGATATTCGGCGAGATATTTTAAAGTTCTTTGTACAGTTAAAATTTCATGCTGACCTTCTGCAATTTTGCATGCGCGGAATATTGTCGGAAAAATGGGAA
>JAANSN010004303.1:0-15478 GCA_036850665.1 Dicranocentrus wangi | reverse complement strand
AGTGGGTGGGTGTACAAAGGAGTGTAGTAGTGAGTAAGAGAGACGTTAGAAAATTCGTAATACTAGAGTCCATGCTTGCAGTCGCAGTCAGCTTTCCTCGTCACTTGTTGTTAGTAAGTAGCTAAGCTCCTCTAGGCTTCCCCGTTCTCGTGGTTTGCTGTTGCAAGGTAAATAAAATATCCCATGAATTTTATACTTTACAATAATATCTACAGAATTCATCTTTGCAGTTTGAATTCGTAAGAATGAGAAGATTTTATTTTTTACGACCCACACACTTGGACAAAAATAATCAGATATTAAATATGTATATGTGCAAATATGTGTAGAGCAGGACTTTTTCGGCGTAAAAGATAACAAGCTTAAAATATCACAAATTTTGACACTTCATTCATGTGAATTAAAATGACAAAAAAAAGATTGCAGGTGAAGTGGCAACAATAACACTACAGTGTAAACTGATAATAAGCTATATATAAAATGCGTATGTTTTCACATCTAGGCGGCTAATACTTATAAAACAAAATTGTGTAAACGGTAATACTATCGAAATGGCGTAATGATTGAAATTGAGAAGATTCCGTAAAACATGGGTAGATATACATACTCCAAACTTAAAATGTATGCTGCCATCATGAAAACTGTTTAAAACTGGTTTGTAACTATTAATCTTGTACTAATACTATTAAAACTTTAAAATAACAAGGCCAACTACAAGCAGTGAGTGACTATAAGATAAATGCAGTTTCGATATGTTGTACAATTATTTAGTGAGTTAGTAAGTAGCGCCATATATTTCTCTACATTTGCAAAGATTTGCAAGACTAAAGTACAACTTGGGATGATGGGACAGGCAGGTTAGGAAGGTCTTAGGGTAGGCGACTAATGGAACCTGCGTAGTAAAGCTTCTAGTGTGTTAAACGTAAGCCGAGCTAATCACGAAAAAGCGTCAATTTCCGACTATTGCGATGGATCACTGAATAGCTTGCATGAACATTGCGGTTGGCGGAGGGATATCGACCTAGATAAGCAATAAGGTGTCACAATTCAATACATATATACAACTCATAACCACCACAAATAATTCCGCCTTAGTCACATAGCAAGTGTCACGAATTCCTTTTTTTTTAAATAATTAGTTTGTCACAGTGTATCCCCTTTCCCCTAATTATCACCATTCTCATCATCTGTATCATACCCGTAGCTTTCTCCTCCGCGAGCAGCTTCTAATATTCTCGGCTCTTGACCGTGCATTACTTTCCTCATGATCTATTCGACGAAGAGAGAAATACTAAATAAGACAAGGTAAACGTGAGATTGGGAAAGTTGTAATAGGTAGTATTGACTTACATGGCTGCCCTCAAACCATGTGCATCCCATTGACACAACGACGTGTAAAATCAGGTACGCACAAAAAGCCAAGTACAACGCACCAAAAATCCCGATTCCCAGGATAACATACCACTCTGGCGAAAATGATTCTGTGACCCAGTAGCCCACAAAGTACATATTGATTGAAATAACTACGGCCGCTAAGACACAGGATAGTGCTTTCATAAGCCTGAAACCAATCAAACATTTATTATGTATGATCTGAAGTAGCAAATGAGTAGTGAGCAAGCTTCAAATTACTTACACTCCATTTCTAAAATCTCCCATTATGCTTTCAGAGCTGGTCATGGATATCACAGGTAAAATAGCAAAAGGTAGTTGCATGCTCATTAGTGCATTGAGCATATCATTCATTCCAGACAAATCCTCGATGTTTTGGAATTTGGCTACAAGGAAAGTTGGCAAAATTGCAATTGTTCGGGTAAGGAGGACCCGCTTCCAACGAGACCATTTCAAATCCAAAAACCCCTACCACGAAAATTGATGTTAAAAGTTAAATTAATATAATCATATACATACAGAATTCCTCATGATGCGATATTTGTTTTGGTAGTAAAAATTACCTCCATCACAAATTGACCAGCGTAAGTTCCTGTCATCGTACTGGATTGACCTGCAGCCAAAATTCCAATAGCCCAAATATACATGGCTATTTCCCCGTACTGGCAACCCAGGAAAACACCTCCTTTATAAATGTCCGGTTCAAATGCTTTTGTGTCATTCTGTAATATATACACAATAGCGTTATTAACTCTGGTTTAAAAGTTTGGAATTTGAATCAATATTATCTAATCATAGGCATGGGAAAACAACTATACCGGGAAAATGCCAGAATGTGTATTGTTGTGTGAAACGCATAAATCCAAGATTTCCGAGTTGGTTTTTTTCGTTCCGTCATCATTCCACATACCGTGAGCGAAGACTGACACAACAAAGACATTAATGACGAACGATACCGTCAAAGCAATCGTTGCTTCTATGAAGTAGTATCTATTCGCTTCTTTGACTTGAACTTTTTTTGTATGATCCACTCCCCTGGACTGCAAGTTATATTACATACATATAATTACACATATTGTGGGAGTGTAGCCTGCTGTGTTAATATGCATTAAACTTAATTATTACGTGATACCTTTACTAAGGCTGAGTGTAAATACAAATTGTGGGGCATGATAACAGCACCAACGATACCCACAGCTTGTAGAAGTGATTTTTTATCACAGTTTGAGCATGAAGGGATCAACATGCCTTCCATGACTTGAACTTGATCTGGAGCAACTTTGATATACTGAGAAAGATTATATTAAAGCAGTTATGGATTTTGCCTTCATCCATCAAGTTTGAAGATTTAAAATCATGCACAAAGTACTTACCTCATAACCAAATGAAACTGCCATGACTGTGATAAGTATGGCAAAAAATGCTTCCAGCTTGCGCAAGCCATATTTATCAAGAAACAGAAAGGTGAACGTATCTGCAACGGTTATTAGCACCCCACCCCACAATGGAATGCTAGAAGTAACAAAGACACATGTCAACACATCACTCATATAGGCTATAAAAGATTATCATATTATATGTTCACGCATGAATTGGATCATGCCATTGTCAAGTAGAGTTCTTTAACTTACGCTTTATTAGAAAGCAGATAAAACGCGATCGCGGTGCCAATTACTTCCTGCATGTCGCTACCAATGATAGCTATTTCTACCATGACCCACAACATGACTCGTGGAACGACAGGGTATTTTCGGTAGCAAACTTCTGCGAGATGCATACCACTCACGACACCCAGTCTAGCTGCCAGTCTTTGCATTGCAAGGCCAAGAATAGTGGCCCAAAGTAGTACCCAGAGTAACTGAAAGTTGAAAAAATGGATTTGAAGAATTTGATAGATAACGTAAGTACATTGGATTGGATTATTTTTCAAATGCCCTTACTTTGTACTGCGCTACTGCTCCAGACTGCAGATCCGATTCGATGTTACCAGGATCTAAATAAGCTATGCTCATTAAAAACCCAGGACCTGTAAATGCCCACAGCTTCCGAAAGCTGAAAGCCTGCGAGAAGATTACCATAATATAAAAATCAGCCATATTAGCCATAAAGTAGAATGAGAATCGAAATTCTTACTGTAGAGTCTGGTTCAGGAACATGAATAATTTCTTCTAAATACGTATGAAATTCCCCACCCGCTCCACCACTTCCATTATTGTTATTTATGGAAGGGCCTTTATTGTTCCCATCAGGTTCAAAACCAACATTGGCGTGAGATCCGGAATTCGACTGGGTAATTAATTCTTCATCGTCTGAAACGACAACCAGCCTGTTCTTTTTTGCAGGTCCGTATTTATGGTTCGGTGCGGTTCCATTGTCGCCACCACCACTAGGACCAGTTGATACCACTGGCAATATCCGAGATACCAGACATTTTACTTTGATTTGTTATGATGTCTGATATCCTGAATCATTTATTTAAAGTGAGTCGCAGAAAGGTATCTCAATGAGGTAAAAAAAAAGATAATCGCGCCCGTGTTTCATCTATGCCTATGCCATTGGACTTGCTGTCGCCGCTAACTTTCCCCAATTTCCGGTTAGAAGTACACGCGTCCAAATTATTATTACCGGGGCTAGGGACACACAGGAGATGTGTTTGTAGATGTTGTACTGCCTTCGGTTGTCAGTCTTCTTCTGAAGGCTGATGTTGGAGCTGTTGAAAATAAATAATGATGATACACATGTAAATTAAGATTAGCATTTATTACTTAGGTATCGAGTGTGTCATCAACCTGCTTACGTCTTAACAAATAATCTGCGCTTTATACACATGAAATGCTTACGATAAATGTAGAACCTGACGAGAATAACCTTAAACTACGTTAGTTAGTAGTTCCAATAATAAACCATAAGTAAGTACCAGTAGTACCTAGTGATGAATGTGTATATTAAGATTGTGATTTTTAAACCAAAACGATCACCAAATTTTTAGGTTATGTATGTCACGTACACAGTCTTTTGTCATCCCACTCTCATCTCCATCTCTCCAGTTCCCAAGCATCGCGATGCATGTCAAGATCAAGTAAAAAGAGCTATGCGAGCATTGGGTCTGACTGAATCTGCATTAATATGAATACCTACTTTCCTTCTGTATGAAACATTTCATTTAAAAATGAATCATAAATAACATACCGCGCAGGATACGACGAGTTCCTAACATGCATGCATGACGTCTGATTTATTAAAATATCCAAATCCAAAGCTTCACATTCAATCTGTTCGGCATTACGAAATAGTTAAAAAAAACATGGCTATGATTTAGAGCAAAGTTCAACAATATTATCCTAATATAAAAAATACTACACCAAAAATACATGACGGACTGACACGGACTTTTTGAGTGCGAGAATAAATAAAACCAATTTCCATGATTTCCATGACCAGCGCATGCCACACACCATACCTAAATGTCAGACATGACATACCTATGTCGTGTAGCTACTGTGTGATTTCACATCTTTACTATACATTATTTTCATACAGAACTCTTGTGCCTAATTTCCATCACACAATAATTCACTCCAGTAGTATGCAGTAAGAAACGAAGCTACATGCATTATGCGTCACCTAAAACTGAAAATTTCCATTCTATACTTTTTATGCGTTATATACATACGATACTTACTAGGTACTTACTTACTAGCTAACTACTTGTGCTGTAACTGCAACTAGTGCGTTGTATAAAGAAATTGCTCTACCTCATGTAATCGTAATAAGTTGCAGTTCCCGATGTCGTCTAGTATCTGCCAAAATGAGATTTGCCATAATGCGATTTGACAACTGTTTTACGTTAGATTATTATGCTTCCTATGACTATGACCTACCTCATATAAGTAATCACTACACTGTTAGGTAAATTATTGTTTGTTGTGGGTTGTTACCTGGTATAAGATTTCTGTCAGATAATATTGGAAATGTCCGTGTTTTTGGTAAATATCGATACAATTTCAACTAACACAATATATGCGGAAGCCAACTACAACGGAGAACTGAACCTGTGTAAAAGGTATGTGATCACGACGTTGCGATCACCAGTATCACCGCGTGAAGTGAAATGCATTTAACACAGGGCTGGTGAATGTGAATAACTCTTTACCAGTGACATTACAATCTCGTTATTTGCGAACATGAGACACATTTAATACCAATAAATTATGATAACGATTCTCATTCATCTCCGCACTAAAACCCGTACGGAATGGAATGAACATTCCCATGACATGTATGCGTATGGTAGCATAGCTAGCAGACAACATTAGCAATTAGCATTCATTCACCAATATATTATTTATAACATGGACTTAAATGGATTGACCACAGTTACACAGTACATGTATTGTGCGTGCGTACATGTATCTTCAATGTGCATATATTACTTAATATTACAGTTAACTGCATTGCCTAATTGTTCTCGCACATTTTCGTACTGTGCCGTGCATAAATAAACTATATCCCCTTCCTCCTTTCATCTTTTTGTAGAATTTTACACCAAAAGATAATATTCTCTAACTTGTAAAAGGTCAGAAGCGGTTGACGTGGACGTGGCTTTATAATACAACCCAGGTATAAAATATGATTCTTCTTCAATTACAGAATACAATTATTGGGGTTTTTACAAATTCCATAATGTTCATGTGCATGTGCATATTGCAGAATGTGCTCGGTCGCTGCTACAGTGCCTATATATAACAACCGCAATTGAATGCTTATATTTTTTATGTGCCGTCATGCTAGTTCCCGAATTGGCCCTTGCACCACAATCAGACAAAGTTAGGAGATAAATGTTGAATGAACTGCCAGATTAACTCTAAATCTTAAATAAACGAATTTTGCACAACGCAATCAAAAATGCAATTCATTGTATATCCTAGATAACGGGTAATAAAACACACAGTACCAAATTCGTTTTGAAGGTACATCACGATGTTTTTCTAAAAGTGCCCATTGCCAACATTGCTTTAAAAAAATGGAGAACAACATCTACACCTGAGTATTCCAATTCAGACACCCGTTTAAATGAAATAAACAATAACAACAAAAGGCTGTTAAATTTAATATTGCAGACTTTGCAGAGTGCAACTTCACAGAAAGGCTAAAACGACTATACTCACCATACTCGGTTTAAATATTCATCATTTAAAGATGCAAATGTGCAATCTACAATCTATAATAAAATCTTCAGGGCTAAATCAAATTACTTACCAAGCAAGACGGGATGACTAATTTATAGATTTACTAGATGCTTTGAACTATAAGTACAATTACAATTACTAATGTGCAATCGCACTCATCCGCACTCTTCTTTCCAAAGCCTACGAGTGACTACGCGTCGTGCGGGTAGAGGTGACTAATAGAGTCAAGATGATTGATATGGTTTAATCACTTATATAATTAATGCTGATTACTGTAACGGAATTAATCATTGAGCTTTGGTTTCGTCATATTACTCACACTAGGCTACAGACGGACTACTAACTGTGCGCAGAACAGTTTTTTTCTGATTCTCCAAGGCAAATTGTGTGCGGAGCGGATGTGGTGGTGAGCTGTGCGGTTAAAAATAGTTTATTCGAGGAAAACAGTATATAAAACTGCGAATATATGCTCTTCTGAGAAATTCTAACGTCTAAGGTTCATTCAGACAAACAAAAAATAGTTGAAATAATCATTGGTATTCTATATCAAGAGAACTACAAAAATTACTTACCACAAAATTTCCCCAGTTTTTTAGCACTTGTAGAATGAGCGCCCTCACAGTTCCACTGATGTCAACAATTTTTTGTTTGAAATATTTTTGCAAATAGGAAATCGTTTAATAGATGTGTGCAGCAAGCGGCAGGGTTTTTTTGGTTAAAATATTTAAGAGGTAGTGAGCATAATCACAACTAATATAAGCTCTTCTATTTGTCCAGCATCCAGCTCAAGTTACAGTTGTTTGTTGCACACATTTGCTCACGGAATCACCACCAAATCAATGAACTGCGTATTGTCAAAATGTGATTCATTCAGCATGTTGTTTTGTTGTGCATCATGGCATCGCTCAGACCAGAATTGAGATACCTTTTCTGTGTGACAAATCAGTAGTGGAAATCCAAACTAATGGCTTGCAGTTAGCTAGAAATAGGGAAATACAATCACAATAATAATCCGAGACATCTACGAAACCTAAGGATTTGACTACGCTTCACATTATCGCTCTGCTAATAGTGAATAGACGATGGATTAAACAGATGGCTGATGATTGACAAAATATATAAGTACAGCACACAATGGGAAATTGTAATGGTAGAGCTATCAAATAGTCATGTGCAATGTGCACCGTATAATTATATCAAGCATGTGTAAAGATGATGGACATCGACATACAAAAACACATACTACGTGTGATACACTTTCTATATATTGGAGTACGTACGTACCCAATACCTACACCCTATAATCCCTATAAGCTTTTATACTTATAGCATAACTGACGATAAGAGAAACCTGTGAGAAGTACTTTTACTCTGTATTTGTATAGCATATATATCAACGTTGAGTTGCTCTCGCAATACACTCCCCACACGTAGGCAAACAGCACGTTGGTAGTTTAGGTAGTCGCTTTTTACACAGTTTTTGCCATATACCACACAGTCTGAAGTACATATTTATGAGCAACATCACCTTGATTTCATATACTCCATGCTCCGCCACGAACTTCCAATTCTTCTATTTGCTCACATGCACATTGTAGAATTTTCATCTCAACTCGGACATTCTCCTGCTTGGCTGACTTTGTTTGCGATGCCCTTACGACTGGCTGAGAAAAGCACTTTTAATAACATCTTCAACTGCACAAGGAAAGTGAAAGATGGCATAATGAGAAACCACTCGTAGAACTTATAATACAGGCAGTTTTAAGAACCTCTTGTTTAGTGATGCAAACGGTATCATTATTTAATGGTAAGATGCTGGTATGATTTTGCAAAGTTCACAAAACTCATAGTACAACTCGGTCAAATACATACGATACGAGCCAACATGCTGACAACGTGCTTGACACAACACGGAACTATTGCTACTTGAGACCAGTGTTTTTTCGTGGAAGTATGATATGGCATATTTGTTTGTGGTGATAAAAATATACTTTCACGACATATGCTGGGTCCTTTATTCTACGGCACGATGATGGTACACATGTGAAGTGATAGCGTAGCGTAGTTCACAAACTTTTTCCTTTTCCGCCTGTTGATGATGAAGCACACTTTGCTATTAGATCTGAAATCTTGGGTAAATCTGCAGCATGGATGAATCTCCGGGTTATGGAGAAACGCGCTATTTGGTTCTGTTTCAATGAAGAATGTCTGAGCGTCTACAGAGGTTGGTAAATACAATTACGTAGTAGTAATCACCAAAAATTCCTCCGAGAAAAGGCCCATATGGAAAAGAAGGCAGATGAATTTTACTTAATTTGTGTACTCCGGGGAAATCAAATAGCCTTTATCAATTATTTACGTAGACTTGCTTATCGTCTTCCGTGAGAAAGACCTCCAACCAAAACTCCGGTCTGCACTTTTCTACCGTAAGGTATATATTATAATAATAAAAAGTTTGAGTGCTTTCCCTAACACGTTACTAACTTGTTTCCACGAATTTGCATATGGATTTCTAGATCCTTTTTTTGTGTATCTTGAATCGAATAATATGCTCACTCTCCACGCTTAAAACACTCTTTGGGTGGTGAATCCGTGAAGTCATTGTATTATCGATCAATAATATGAAAATGATTCACCTCAAAATTCGTTCAAGTACAATTTATTTTCGTAGAATTCTTTCAGTTTATGGGTATTATGGGTTCATTTGGTGGAATAAAGCAACTCCGGCAACATTTGTTTCCAAAAAACGGGATTAGATGATGAGCTGAACCTCGTTTTATTAATTTCCCCCGAAGTTCCATCCAAGTTATTCATTTCATTTCTAACGAAATATAAATGTAGCCTGTGAGTGCTCATTGTTGTAGCCTTCCATTGTAGTCCTGAAAATTTCAACGATGTCATTATAGATAAGCCAAATTCTATCCCACATTTCAGCTCCGTACGAAATACGAGGGTTGGCCAACTGAGAATTTTCTCACCTTGCTCCACATCTTTGATTACGGCTCATAGAATATTGTTCCGTTGTTCACTTTTACATGCTAAAAATAGACTTCTCTTTGGGATATTATTTCAAAAGCAGAAGACAGTCGTAGAAATGTAGCTCAAGTCCTTTATGAATACTTCGTCATACTTGCTTTAAGAGCATTGAAAATTGAATTTCGGATAATGTAAGGAAATGTGAGTCTATGATTTCTGAAGGATATTCTACTCCATGTTATAATTTATATGTAGATTTCGACCAGGTTGCATGCTCTCCAGGGAAAGGAAAATCACTCAAAGGTACGTCAGAGAGGGATTTAAATCTGTGTAGAATGGACACAAAACGTGATATACTGGTACATATCTAGTTATTCTACCAAATCTGTTCTTCTGTTCCCTTTAAAAGGCTTGGTCGCTCAGAGAAAGTTCCATGAAAAGATGCAAGGTGGGTACACATCTCAAAGATCTATTCATCTTCAAACAAAACCGTGTATGAGGAACTCTTTGTATTATTTCGTTGTACTGGAGGATAATGTATGTTGCATGATTGAATGTTCTACGTGGATTGAATGTTATGATTGCTGGTTTTTTAGCCTTTTGATGCTATTATTATACATTTGCCGGTCTAAAGATAAAAAATTCAGTTTCAGTAGAGCTTGATCTTACATATACGTATATCGTTAAAACGCAGAAATTAGATTAGGGCTGTATGTGTCGTGTGTTCTCATCCTCCCAGGCTTGAGCTGTTTTGAATATTTGACAAAACGTGAATTGCGACTATTGTAAAAACTAAAAACTATCATTATCTGATAGGCATAGGCATTGCAAGAACTCAAATATATTATTATGCAAGATTTTGTGTTAAATGTGACAATCCAGCCTGGCCAGTCAACATATTTATTTTGTGTGTGACTTAAATGTTTGTCCTTGAAATGAATTGAGTTTCTTAACGTTAATTAGATTCAATTTTCACAACCTGCTCTCTCATCATTAACACGGTACCGGTAGTACATTCACAAGGGTATTCCCTGGTGCTAAACTCCATTCCCCCGTGGACTGGTGAGCAAAAAAAAATATAACCCTGTCGTGATCCAATAAAAATCAGCATCTATTTCTAAATATAGCCGTAGAAGAATAGATGTTAAAATGTTTTCACTCGTATAACTTCATTTATTATTAGTCTTCCGTTTTTGCACGAACTCGATTGAAAACAACCTTGACGAAGAATTTAGAGTATTATTGATGTGAAATCGTGTAAAGGAATACATTGACAAATTGTACGATTTTTCTTCGAGTATTTTTCCTGTATGTCTGCGTATTGAAAGTGAAATATTCCCCCATCCTGCAAAAATATTAATCTTCATATCCTTCGTATCCGTATTTACCGTATATACTTGTACACAAACCTATGTTTGAAACTTCATAGTAGTTTTTATCGAGGCTATTTTTAAAAAGTAATTTTATAACGAGCAGAAATGTCTCTAACAGTGGATATATATTACCTAAATCTTACAGAATTTGGGTAAAGATTATTTGCACTATTTTCATGCTTTTCTATTGCATTGAAATGTATACAATCTGTATAACAAAAGCTCTCAGCTCAAGTGTGCGTGTGTGTCTGACCCCGTAGCTCACAGCTTTTGCACATTTTACTACAGCTGGACATTTTTACACTCTACATAATCGATTGTAAAATTACTCGTGTGTGTAGTGAGTGACCAGGCGAATATATGGTGTAATTCCCATTGGCCTGACCGTTGTTGATCTAGTTTCCAGTTTCAGTTTCCACTAACAAGACATAACATAACAAGTTAAAAGTTAAATACGAATTTGAGAACAGGGTTAATTGCGATCTAACAACGATTTTATTTAAAATTCAAGCTTTCCTTACTTTCTGCATTAGGGCTGATAACACGAACGAGAAAAATGACTAATTGTGAAATACATTCTCTTTGTGTATGGAATGTCTGCTTGTGCTTTTGTCGTTTTACTGGGAGGGAACCACAATGCACTCCAGAACATCAAATCTGATACCTGATACAGTATAAATTCGGCTTTAGTATAATATATGGAGTATCAAGTATCATTAACGTGTTATGCGTACTTTGAATTTATAACTACATGTAACAAGAAACTTGATTAGTAGCTCATAAATACAAGACATTGCTTCACTCTCCGTTGTCAATTCCTTTCCTACGTTGATGGCCGTGAGTCAGACACGGAGTGATTGTGATTGGGTGGCAAATGGATTTTTTGACATACGGTGGACTCATCCATGTGTAATCAAGATATATGTTCCTCTTTTCTGTAATCCACCAAAGTGCTGGTGTGGATATTTTCAAGTACAAGCAAATTACGTTACGCAACCTTGCCTTGATGATAGATTTCGAAATTCGCTACTTGAACCAGTCCCAAAATGCATATTAATCTAGTCACCTAAGTACTCATATTTTAATATGGATAGCCAGAGTGGCAGCGAAAGAATGCTGCTCAAGCCTTTCTGTGGTATTCATCTCAAGGCTATATGGAGCTTTTTTGTCCATTGCCTTTCTTTCACCAACGCTATTATTTTCATAGTGCGGTCCATTAGGGTTGAGTGAAAGCAAGTAAAGCTTTCCTCTCGGTTACGCTTCTTTCCCTAGGAAATCCCTCCTTTTACAATTTTGGTAATGGCATTAGGGAAAAGATTTTTTTTATGAAAATTGTGAAAGACACATGCAGAATAACCAATACTTCTATTCACCATCTCTTTAAATAATCCCTTATTGCTGTATAGTGAAAGCATTGCTTATTACTCATGTAACAAGAAGAAACGCCGCTCTCTACTCCCTACTACTCTCTGGCTAGGAGCGTAACACATCATTTTTGCCCATGTGTATGCTGCGGTCATATACTCGTACCTGAAATTGGAAACCAGAAATCCTTTTACAACTCATAAAACCATGTAGAAACAAGCTGAGTGGATGTAATTATAGAAAATAAAAGCCCCATTTCTTGCCCTGGTAAGTGAATTTTGTTTATGTGAAGCCCCTGCTCGGGGCCTAAAAACAAAGTAAAATTCAGGTAGAATACACTTTCAGGAGATAAAAAATATAATACTTTGGAAATCCATACAATTAGTGAATTCTACGAATACGGAAAACTTTTTTTATTTGAATTAGCCTTTCATTAGCCTTAGCCTTTTATAAGGATTTTTTATGTATGAGGATAGGATTTTGGGTCCCTATTTGCACACTGAAGGGTGCTGCTGAGCTTGTGCTAATGCCCGACCAAATTGGAAAACTTTGTTGTTTGTTAGTTCAACTGGAATAACATGTGCTCGTGAAAATAAGTTATTTTTAATCTAAATCATCTCTCCAGGTTTTTGTCATAATATTTACAATGCGATAATGTACACCCCCGGCGATTGTAATGAGCACATGTGCAAGCAAACACGATAGGTAATTTACTTTCTCGTCAATTTAGGTGGCACAATCCAAAGAGAAAATGAGAAAATGTATGAAAACGAAAATTACCCGTCAAGTTTCCAATTTGTCAGAGAACATTATATGTATATATTGAGTATGTTTTGAATCATAACAACTCAACAATTACACCATAGTAAATAAAGTTGGATGTTTGGGAGGGCGAGGCAATTCACGGAATTGTGGCCGTTTCAATCATCCCGTTTCTTTCATTTTTGTCGTTTTGTCAACTTCCTTTATTGTGTAGATGTTGAATACACATGAATGATAAAAATGACATGGGTTGGCGACGACTACATGACGCTGCTGTGTATATTCGGTTATGTTTATACTGTCTGAGAATGTGCTATTGAAAGCCAAATAGAAAGTGGATGACGGGCATTATTTTATTGTGGTGAAATATTGGATTTTTCGAGACAATATGCTCTTTTGTGAGCACGGCCTTGCTCAAAATTCAGCCCTGGACCGTGGAGTGAACGTGGTGAGACAATGAAAGGAAAATAATTTCGTTCGCAGAATTCCCTAGGAATGAAGTCTCTCGCGAACAAACAAACAACTCTCTATCTCTGACCAGTGTCCTTTCTCGTGTTTCTCAGCTATTACTTGTCGAGATGATCCTACACTTCTATGAGGTACGAGGTTTCGTATGTAATCGTTATATCCGCTGACTTATTGTGATATATGGTCCATACTATTCCAGATACCTAAATATGAACATATGTGAATACCTACGATTAGGATTTGTACTGGTTGAATGAGATCATGTTGGACTTTAATCAATAAAAAGGAATTCTCTGGTTTTTGAGCTAAACTTAGAACCTGCGAGAGCGTCAATATAATTCTTCCGCGTTACTCGGCAGGAAGCAAAAGAAATACTCGTGACGTTGACAAGAAATATGTTGGGTTCAATCAAATCATAAAATAAAAGATTGGAATTCTCTCCTGGAAATAATCTAAGAATCCATGAAAAGAGTTCTAATGAAGAGAGGATAGAGCGTGTCTTCATTCCATGTCCAAACTTTTTCATACTGATGCATAATATAACTATACCTCTAACTCTAAAATTATACTTCTTGGTCCAGGCTGACAGGGATAAAAGAATTCTTGGAAGTAAACCCACACTTAGAAAGACGTTAGTTTCACATTCTCTTCTCCCTCATCCTTCCTAATTGGATGTAAGAACATCCAACTGGTGTAGGATAGAACGGGTGACCACATGAGCTTCTTTAATATCTCGTCACAGCATTTACAGGGCATTGTACTCTATTATACGTAGCCATGTGGTAACACACATTCGTCAACAGTCATCATCGAATGAATTTTTACCGACATGAGGCTCAGCAAATTGGCGAGTCGAGTCATATCGAATCCTAGCAGATACGAATCATTGTGCCTTAAATTTTTGTTGTTTGTGTTCGCAAAAGTTTTCGAGTAACAAGGTATGCATGGTAAAGCATAATTTTCTTTACTCCCATTTCATATTCTCATTAAAGAAAGTATAGCGTTTCCATTATATATCTCCGCTTCAAAAGATTATGTATTACATGCCATTCTTTTACACGCATTTAAATGATAATGATTCTTTATATAAATGTACTATGAACTATGCAACTTTTTCTTTTCACCAATATGCCACGCCAGTGGCATGATGCCGCACGTCTCTGATAATACGGGAAAGAGAAAGGGGAGATGCCTAGTCAACTTTAAAAGGATGATACACCATAAGATGAAGATGTGATGAAAGAAATGCGCTCTACGTCTATCATATTATAACAAACAAAGTACGCTAGTTTCGTTCGGGTACAAGAAAGTCACTTATTTATGCTTACAAATGTTCCACCTTGCCGTATAATCCAAAACTTTTTGAATTTTTATACCTTCCTGTTTACTTTTCTGGAATTTGGGAAATGGGATGGCTTCCTTTTCATTTTCTGGTGTATTCCGTTTACTCAGTTTGCTCGCGTATGACGAAGTAGTTCGTAGTGTGTACGATTTGTAAATGGAAATATGTATACAACAATTCTTGGTACTACAAACCCTAACGATGATACAATACACATGATATGTCCTATGGTTGATAGGAGTGTAGTACGTAGAAAGTTTATAGAAACGTGAATCCTCGAATAATTGAAACTAATGGCAAGCAAAAAACAAAGCTCTTGATTTTCACATAGGAGTGAGATTTTATCCTGAAATATGATTTTCCCAAATGATATTCCTCATTTGTCACTTCCCACTCACGCTTGATTGTTTTCTTTTCTGACTACCGTGTTCAAAAGAATAATGAACCAAAATGAAAAACGAAAGGGATAGGTCACACACGTATAGAAAAGTGGAACAATCCTAGAATAAGGTCCCCCCTCAAATCATGATTTGATGATGTGGTATGGATTCCTGATAGTAAGTAGTGTCTAAAACCGTTGAAATTATTTGGCGGAAATGCATACTCACAAA
>JAANSN010004302.1:0-15479 GCA_036850665.1 Dicranocentrus wangi | reverse complement strand
AGGTACATGGATATATTATGCAATATATGCCGCGCGGATTGTGCAGTTTTCACTCATGTGAGACGCACATGTATCATCGCTTTTTTTGCATAGCACGTTAAACCACGTGTTATGGCGTTAGCAACCGTCACGAAAAAGTGACAATTTTGGAATGGTGCCACGACTTCCTACTTTTGATTTTCAGAAATCAGTTCGCATCATCTTACTCGCCATTAAATCGCGATCCTGATTCATTTTTTTATGTATCGCTATTGCGTATAATATGCACTTTTTCACCCCCATAAACAAAACGCACTTTTTTTATGCATGCTAACTAAATGAGGTTCCGGTGGAGGTACTTTGGAATGCTGTATCTTCCAAGATATTGGAGATACAGCTAAACCGAGTAGTACATCGGAATCTCCATGAAATTCTCCTACTGATTCACGTTTAAAAAGGTCAAATGATGTATGTAGCCCAGATTAGTGAGGAAATACGATTGACGCATTTGCCTTTCCCAAAATTACAGCCCCATTGGCTTTCAGACTCCTTCCCACGGCGGAGTCCCTCACGGGCTTCGCCCCGACCAAGGCCCATGATCCTGCCGTTGTCTCCATCCCATCCCGGATGGCAATGTTATCCTTAACCAATACAGGAATCCCGTGCATCGGCTTTCCAAAGTTTGCCCCCACCTTCCTCTCTTTGTCCGCTGTTCTTGCCTGCTTGATTGCATTCGGATTCACTTCAATGACTGCTTTCAAAACGGGATTCATTGCCCGAATCCTGTTAAGGTAGCATTTGGTCAATTCCACCGACGAGAGCTTCCCAGTCTGAAACAAATTCTGGAGAGCCGTGATTGTGATTTCTCGCAGATCAATCCCATTGCACGTTGCGTGTTCTGCATCAATCTCGTCCAAGTGGGGGTCGTCAGAAAGCCCAGGGATGGTAGTCCTGTATAGAATGGGATGAAGTGACTGGGAATGGTTCCCGGTGCAGATTTGTGAAGTGCACAGGAGAAACCCTAATAAAATTGCAAAAAGTAATCTTTCCTCCATTTTAGTTACACTCTTCAAACTAACCCACTCTTATCCAATATACCTTTGTACGAAATCAAGCTATAAATATAAAGTGATAAAATTGAGTTGCTTACGTCGAAATCCTGAAAAAACCAAGAGTTAATTACATTCGTAAAAGCACTACTTGTTAGCAAAACGAAAATATTTGGGTTGGGTTGACTAAAAATGAATAGCTGCATGCATCGTATTGATCCTAATTAGCAGAAAAATGAGGGTATATTATAGAGTTTTGGTATGGGGCGAAGATATATATTGTCGAATTATGAAAATAATTAGTGATGGGCGTATCAATTAATGGGTATCAAAAGCGCATTCACACTCAGTATAGCATCATCAGTTAAACCTTGACATTTTAGGGTGCAATTAGCTCTCATAGCAAGAATAATAGAATGTATGGTTGATATGATTGCTACCTTTTAATGGCTCTATATATTTATACTATATCCATCATAACATAATTTAATCAAGGTTGTAATATAGTTGTCTGGAAATTTGAAAATTAGACCACATCGTTTAGTTCAATACGTTATGATGTTGGTGGTATGATGTGGGTTATTTTATGAACTAGAACAAACGAAAGTGAGAATTATTATCAGCATATATTTAGGACACTGTTCTGTTTTCATAAAATTACCAGATGCAGTGTTCCCATTGATGTTGGACAAGTGTTGGGAGAGGAGCGTGTATTTTGGGAAGTCGTGAATCTCGTGTCAGGCTTATCGTGACCTTGAGCTGCATGGTTTCAATTTACGTAAGGTGAGCATGAAAATGTATTACGTAAGGTAAGTGTAAATGTATCGTGGGGTATTATTCTATATGAAAAGGGTTAACGCGCTTTTGAGTGAGCAAAACATTGATTTAATTTATTTTTGAACAAAGAGAAAGATGCAAAAGTATACACTGGCGTAAATGATGGATTATCACAAAAATGTGTGCAAGTAAGTCATTTTAGGAGTCATTTGGCGGCGACACATTCTCTTGGTACTCGCCTTTCCCATTCCCAGGTGGTGAATATCTCCCAACTGTATAATAATTTGTCCCGCTACAATCCCCATTATACGCGTAGCCATACCCAACGAATTTTGATGCTTTCCAAACGGTCTGGGTGAAGTGGCCGATGCTCTTAAAAAGCTCGTCGTTATTGTCCCCCGTGTAGCCATCGGGATAGGGATAACTTCCAATTTCCTCATACCACCCGTCCGACGCAACATAAGCTGCAATGATTTTCCCGGGATCAGTCCCATCCGGATTTTTGCCTCCCCCTGAGAGGGATTCACCGGTGCTCGAACCCTTCCACTGCCTTCCTGGATCGTCATTCTCGCTGTGGTACATGTTGCACTCGGCAGCCAATTTGTCAGCCCACGCTTGCGCTTCTTCGTCCAGCTATAAAAATATAAAACTGTAATTTCCTCCTCCTCTTTTATTCTGTTTCTGTCAGTTGTATAATTTACCTTGTCATCTCGCTCAAAAGGTGGGACCCCGTGACGCGCTCTGAATTCGTTGTCTCTCTTCAAAATGATCTCCCTCCAGTCGGGATTTTGACGGAGTTCCGCATCCTAAAATTTATGATTTTATCTTGCTGTCCATAATTACTTTTGCATTTCTTTTTACTTACGATCGATTCGACCAATAACTTACCACTGCTGTTATAGCCTTATCGCCATGCTTCTCCTTCAACTTGTCCGGCATGCAGAGTGAATATCCTTGGAAGGGATATTCGTTAGTTTGATTGTTCCACCCCTTATTGTAATCTTCCAGGTAGGATTTGCAAGCATCCATGTAGTCGCTCGGCACTTTGGGCATCACGTTGTCGATCATCCACTGCCCAAAATATTGTTTGTAGTCGTCCTCTCCGCTAAGCTGAGACTTGTAGAAGGCAGCTTGACCTTGACATCCCAAAAACCCATCTTGACCACTACTCGTGTTCGGGAAAATCTTCAGGAACTCATACCAGCACACCGCGTCATACGCCTGAATTGACTGATTTCTATTTGCAAATTACACGCAAAATTGAATCATAAGTTATAAGATATTCTGAAATATTATTTTAATAATTACTATAGGTTGGTACATACGTTCCAAGGTCAAAATTGTTCTCGTTCTGCCCCTGCACCCCGACAAGGAATCCGATTAAAAATATTAGCAGCGTTGGCTCCATTTTCCACAGTCTGGAATTTCTTGGAAAGTTTCACCTGGAAGTCTTCGCCTGTATTATGTCTCTTGCACAGGTGAGACCATCTTTATATACATTTTGTCCCATCTAAAATCCCTTTGTCTAAAAACATCCACCATAAACGCGTAGTTTCATTTCTGGAGTCTGAAAGTGGATTGAATTTTGAGGTGCTTAATTGTAATTTATTATGACCAAATTACTACCTTGCGCACCTTCCTGGTGCGATATCAAAATAAATCCATTCATTTCATCTCTGCTGCTTCTCTCTGGTTTGCATTTGGGGAAAAGGTGGTCATGGACTTGTTCATTTATTACGTCTGCAGTTTTATGGCTTTTGATAAGCGAAGATAGTGCTCCAGCGAATGTGCACTGGACAGTGACCAGTTTTAATACATATGTGAAGAGTCTACATGCTTTGGATTTTCCTTTTTCTGTCATAACTATGTAGGAAGTGAAGTTGGGTAGCGAAAACAGTTCATTTTCTAAAATAAATAAAAAATGCGGATCGTGTCAACATGTACCTATGGAATGACGAGTTTTGAATTTTTTCCTTATTCCTTTATGACTTTTCAGTTTGATTAAGAATAACAAAATAATAACAAGCAAATCTCAATCTGGTTTTGGGTCAATCTCATCCTACAGTTTTGGTTGGGCAACTTTACATGTGAATATTTAAATTGGTTCAGTTTCATCAGCTTTGTGATCGCATGAGATGGACCTACGCATCCCAAAATTAAACATCTTGCAAAATGGTGAATCACCTAGTGCGTCGACAACAAACATGCAAGAGTCACGGATAGGAAAACTAACTGACTGACTCATTTTATCACAGCACAGGAAAGGTGGTTACGGTCCAGTGAAATTTTTTTAAATCTAATCTGCGAATACTTGTGCACCATGCACACGTACCATATATGATGGACTTTTTGTAGCTTTGCTAAACTCAAAATAGGTATACGCATTTACAGTGAACCTGTATGACTGGGGCTGTAGCTAAATACACAAAAGTTTGTATCCCATAACATTATTAGCCACTACTCTTCAACTGAAAACAGCTACGTTTGCTTAGTCTACAAAGAGGAAATGCTTGACCACATGGCCGACTGGATGACAAGAGTTATTTTTTTGAAACCACATTGGAATACATTTCCTTCGGGAAATACCCGCAGCAACTAGAGCAAAGCATACAATACAACGACTTTTATCATGAAATGAACTTGAGTCTACACGTATGACATGGCATTTAATTAGTAGAGTACAGGCAATTCCCATTAGTGCTGTGCGACCACACTCCCCCAAAATGCTTTTTCAGTTTTCCAACCTCAAAAAGTGTGAGCAATGGCCCGAGATATGCAAATGTGAGTTGGGCTCGTTCAGAAGCTCATTACCGTCATCCACTTCCACAGAGCGTGTACTAACTTACTCAGAAATCCCATTGGGGACCCAAGTAATATTTTATTGTTGCCGGTAGGCTTTGTCCTCTCCAAAACTTTGTCATTTTTCCCAATGAGCTTTTCCTAAATTTCATTACGGGAGCACTCGTGTTTAGAAGCATTTTTTTTTAAATGAACACATGCCTTCAGCCACACTTTTGTGGAAAGCTACTTATGCATAACTCGAATACCGCTGTAGCCACCACGTTCCCGCATAACTCAGCTCAAGAAATTCTTCTGACTTACACACGCCAAAAATTTTCAAGAACGCAAAGCTGAACGTCACTATATACACCTAACACCTACAGAGAAATGTGGGTTTCATGAATTCCTGCACAAAAATTCAAATAGGCATAAATTATAAACGCGGTTCGTTTCTATCCTTATATGTCTTTTCCAGAATGGACGCTGGGATTTAAAGTATAATATATGCTGGATGTAGGTACACCTAGTCGGGAACTCGCGGAAACCGTGAAAATATTCTGAGAATGGAACAAGTTTGCATTTTTGCTGTTCACATCATTGCTCTTATCTGGAAACAATGTCCGGGAAGGGAAGTCCTGTTAAATATTCATATTGTTTATGAGGGTTCCACGCGGTCTTATAACATGGTAATACCTTCCCGTTCCACCCTGCTTTGGAAGTATAAAATAAGAGTGCTTTCGTCTATGCTATTTTTCAAATGGTAATGTTTAGGGTTGCGGATTCCCCGATTGGCACCACCTGTCCGTAAGCTTTTTGATCGGTATTTTTGGTGACGCTGATCTTGTCCTTGTTTCACCAGTAAATTTTTATCTGTAGAGGTATGGTCGTCATCACATCTTTTCAATATTTTTATGAGATTCTCAGCCAAAACTCCACAACTTCTATGTGGCTCATTTAACACTCAATTTTATATTCTCAACGTGGAAAATGCGTTTCCTTAGAGTTCTTTTGGGAAAGCTGAAATTTCTGCCACAAAAAAGTGACAACATGGCTGTTGCCCAAACAGATAAATAAGTAATTGGGCTGTTCTTGTGCTTTCGGGCATTCCATGAAGATTTATCGTGGATGGGTAACACATTGTGGTCCTTTTCAAATGTCGGTATAGACAGCAGCAATAAATTAACTTGATGAATACCTTGGACAGCATCTTGTGCCTTGTTTCTGGCGGATTTCTGGAGTAAGCTTACAATTAGTTTCCGTGTGTATATGCCCGATAAGGTAAATTCGTACACGTTTAATTTCATTATGGATACAAGAACTATATAGCTTTACGTAAGAAAGTTTTTTTTTCTTGGCAAACGCGAGGTTTTGGAAGATGGTGAATTTAATAATTATTTCTTGTCGTGCCCTCAATTTGGATTGAAAGTCCAATGATTCTTTCAAGGATGGCACTTCCAGCGAATTATGGCAGGTTAAAAAACATTGCTGAAGTCTGAAGTATAAAAATTTTATTTAGTTTTCTTCATTTTTTGGAATATATACGTCTCTATAATTTCAAGTTTCCTTGTAGAAACCGAGCCGGATATCTTTTAAAGAGAGCAAACAGGATACATGACGATAGGGAGATTCACTTTGAAGCAAATTGGATTTCCTGGAGGGAGAGCTGAAAGGAGGGGAAGTGACTATATGGATTAAGAGTTGTATATTTATAGGCACTTTTTATACGGTGCTCTACAAGGAAAAATATAAGCGTTCAAAAGGGAAACTCGGAAAAGCTGTTGACTGCAGATACAGAAAGTTTCGCCTGGGAGAATTTGATAAGGTAAAGGTATTACTAAACAGAGAGGTTTTAGGTTTGTTTTTCGCTGAAAGTCAAAATGACTGGAAGCTAGAGTTGAGCAACGGGAAACAACATATGATGCGTATTTCGTATGCGTTGAGCTGACAGAGAAAGAAAAGAAAGTTTGGGGAAGTTGCGGGAACATGATGCCAGGTTAATTTAGGGAAAGGAAACCCCATTGAAAAATTACAAGTTGGTGTGGTTATAGGGTTAAGCTTATTTGCATATTAAAAGAGGAAGCTGTTTGGGGAAGTGATGGTTGAAAATGGAATCATGGGATAGAAAATTTAACAAAACAAGCAAAGTTTGTTTCCAGTAAACAGAGAGCTTATAACTATGCTGTTATTGCTGTTGGACAAACCCGCGTCCAGGTGAGCTATTGACTGGGAATGGAAATTTTTGATACACGCAAATGGACAAACGACCCCAGTTTACAATACTTGACCGAATTTCAGGAAGGTAAACACTGAAAACTATGGTAGAATAAATTTAAGAACAAACGATTGCAGAATTTTGCTGTTGCTTTATTTTTCCCTACATTTGTTTTCAAATAAGGTCAATATTCAAAGCGTAGGAATAGTTAAGTTAATGGGTCGCTTGGATAAGGTTGAGAAGATCGAAATCACACCTCCGGCAAATTTAATTACATTTTTTATCTGGTAAATGCTTTTGCGGCGAAATTACGTCGACGGCATGGCCCGGACTCTTCGCCACAATTTCCAGTCCCACTGCAACTAGCAACTCTTTAACGTATTTGGAAACCACGTAAATAAACGCAAGGTCCGGGACGAGGACAAAAGCGTAAAAGGAGTAGGGTCTGAGGACGCGGACATACAAGGTGATACTAAGATATACTATTTGGACCCCGATGGATACACATTTCATGTCTCTCCAGGATAGCGTTAGCTGCAGAGCCTGCTGTGCATTGATTTCCTACAAATTCAATTAGGCACTTTGAATTTTTGGAGCTACCCTTCCATCGTTCCATCATTGTAAATACATTATTTAACTACTATTGCTTACCAATTGAGTCGCCTTCCACAATTTGTTTGACGACAGACACAAAATCACAATGAAAATTACGCTGACCACCATCCCCACCACTAATCCCCACAAAATTATTCGGAGAGCTCGGTCAAATCTTTGAAACTTCCTGCATGGGGAATCTTCCAACCACTTCCAGTTATCTAGTATCTCTTGAATAACCCCTTCCTCGGTCGCGTTCGTACTGTTTTTCTGAACGTAACTCTTTCAGGATCATTTTATCGAGTTATATTAGGTATATCCAACAAATGGCCGTCCTCAAGCTAATTGTGACAAGGAAGGGGAATACCTGCGCGCGTTAGTTTGAGGACGACCATTTGTGAGATATATAACAAAAGGATCCTGAAAGAGTTACATTCAGAAGGACAGTGAGCGTGTGTAGAGGCTCGATAATGGTGTAGAGTTTAACTAGCAGAAAACCAATGAAACCGGTGGAAATCAACTGCAACGAAAAGTACAAATATACTTCAGGTACACAATAATTTCAAGAAAACAAAATGTCCAAAACTGACCAATTCAATCGCCGATACCAGCCTTGCTCTATTTTTCCAGTGGAACGTTGCCACCGGGAAAAACTTTCGGGAGGCACGTTTCGTCAGTGGGATAACTTTGCGAAAATGCATTATACTCGGTAGAGAACAGGGTTATCCGAGGAGGAATGTGAATGAGGTGTGCTATCATCATCTCGTCAAATGTCAACTGATGCTGTCCCTTGTTCTTTATTTCAGCAAATTGGAAATTTCATGTTGTTGTCCATTTTTCTCTCCGCAAAGCCGCGCCATGTCACCCCAAATGTGGTCCCACAGGTTTTGCATGTTTTCTTGCTATTAACAGGTCTCTCTTCTCTTGTTGTTTTTCCCTCTCTATCTAACCCATATTGTGGCGTGTTACATGCAGCATCCAATTTCAGTAGCATTTGGTTTTGGTCCTCGCTGCTCCACATCCTATTTAATTAAGGCCCAACTGGGCTTTAAATTAGAAACAAACTAATAGCCTGTGCATGTCTGTTTCTTTCGTGTCAATGCAATGACACTTTTTGTGTCGTAAATTGGGCACTCCTTTGCTTTGCTATCTACATTACAAATTACAACGAGCAAGAAAATATCCAGCAAAGTTTTCAAATATGAAGTAAATCAGACGGCTGCGGCTGCTTTTTTATGTACATTTTCAAAATATATTCCTCCTTGAACTCCAAAACTGTATACCACGCACGTACAAAACGAAAAAGATGCTTATACACTCTTGCAGCTCGGAATTATTATTATGACAATGGAACACAATATCACTCAACGACTTCCACTTTACGATCATTGTCATGATAAGAGTAGCTCAGTGAAATGGCAACACTCCCACTAAACATTTATGGGTTATGGTTACTTGTGTGTGTGATGATACATCTCCCATAAATACGGCGGGGAAAGCAGCGCAGAGTAAATTCCGAGAACACAAAGTTTTACGATTAGCTCCCAAAAATGGACACCGACTCGTAAAAGCTGTAATGTTCAAAATAGCAGTTGAAGTGGAGGTTAATGACACTTAAATTCTCAGAATGGGATCATCCTCCTTTTCTGTCATCGCCTTCCAGCAATTTATTCACTTTATGGGGGCACGCTGCACAGGATTTGCAATAGCTTAAGATAATTTGTGCGTGTACATGAAAACTGAAATAGGGAAAACCGGGCCCTTACTTACGCCATCCCATATGCACACGCGACGTGAATATTGCAACTCATACGCAAAACGGTAGAATACTTCCGTCCTTGAGCTTTTCCAATAAAAGTTCATGGGACGCATAGAAAAATGGGATTCTAAAAAAGTGCAATTTTCCTCCTCCCTTTTTATTTGATCTCTCCCAACGTGTCCCGCATTCCAAAGCTCGTCAGTACGACGGCGACACAAACAATATTCACTTTTTCTCCAGAATCCTTCCAACCTTTTTCCCCCATTTTGAAACAGCATTTATTCCAAATAATATCATATACCTATACCTATGTATTGTCCCCGCTAGCTTGTTATTCTCGTCAACCCGCGTTCATTCAACTTTTCATGAAAAAATAGTGTGACATGTAATACGTATTTGTTTGAAATTCAATTGGGCATTTTTTCAGAGATCAGACGACAGAAGGCACATACCCCATGTCTTTTTTGTATTCCTTGCTCACACATCTCAACGCATTTTTTTGTCAAGATCCAAAATTTATAGTTTTGTGAAAATGCGTACACAATTTTGTTTCTCGGTTCAATACATATCGTGTTACAGTCATGAGGGGTTGGTGTCGGTATACAAAATGGGAAGGTATGTATGATTCATGACGGTAAAATGTGTCCTTGCTTGCTTTGCTGCATTCTACCATCCCGAGAGAAAATTGCCAGCTGAGGCTGGAAAACGTATATATCTTTTTGCGTGGAAATTCCTGGAAGTGTAGGACACGCAGTCATCCGAGAGTAAATGCATTACACACAGATCTGCACACAACATTCCACTTTTTTATGATCATTTTATTTACTCCAAGAGCCAGGAAAGTTTTGGAAGGAGGACAGAAAAAAAACTACATAATATTTTGTGCAGAGTGAAGGTGGTGTGTACCGTGTGTGTAGCGGAGGATATGGTTGGGAAGAAGATAAAGAACAAAAATACTAGAGATGTTTACTTTTTAAGCTAGAATAATATGGTATACGATACGATGTCTGAAGTGATTCATGATATTTTGTGGAGTCAAAACAGGAAAAATTGCTATTCCTTTGGGTTTTCTTGGAACATAATGAGAGACTCCTTCTTTGGTTTGCTGATGAAAAGGACAAGACAAAAAAGTGTGCTGGCAGAGAGCTATTAAGATGGCAGGAGAGTTTTTTTCTCTCTCAACTTCGTATCTTCATGGAATTGCGTATAGCCATTGCCTTTTAAAGATAATTTTTTGTAGAGTTTTAGTTTTGAGTGAATAGAGCGGGTATGCAAACATTCTGGGAGTCGGAGACAGTAAAATATGGGGTTTTGTCGACTCCCCTTGCTTTCACTTTGTCACAGGAAGTGTGGCGCGAGAGTAGGTATTTTCATTGAAAGCATGAGCGAGAAAATCAGTAAACTTTTGTGAGATGTGGAATATGCCGTAGGAATTGTACCGTGGGTCTTTGAAAGCATGTGGAAATGATTGTGTAGTCATTTCAAAGGAAATGGGAAAGGGGGAAAGTATACTCGTGGTTTGTTTGCGCATATATCTGTTCAACTATACTAAATACCTGTGTGCATGACTATAATGAGCATTAGAGCAATAGAACGTAGTGGAATCTGATGTGACTTGGGATTTTTGGAGTTTCAGTATGGAGTTTGGAGATACAATGAAAAGGATTTCTGCTTTGGTCGGACTTGACACAATTTCATACACCAGCAATGAATGCAATAGTTTCTCAAGTGCTCAAAAATGACTTTTAGAATATTTCAAATTTCAGGCGCTCAGCAGGATAAAATCTGTGAGTATTAGCTCCAGTGGGCTTCAGCAGGTGCCAAGATTTGCTTAGCAAAATCATTTAAGTCGGATATTTCCTCGTAAACTCAATTCTACTTCGGGGTACTTTCTCCGAAGATAGGCGGCCACACTATTTGTTCTGCGACACGTGACCGGTTGACATGGTTGACAAGTTAATTTAACGCTTCTTGGATTCTCAGTGCGTGAAGACGTCCATCATTGTCCCGCTGTAGCCAACATAATAGACAATTGTTACATCTCACGACTTGTGGTTAGCCCACCGCAAGAGTAACTAATGATGACAATATTGACAATTATAATTATTGTGAAACTGTATTTAGCAATAAATTTGTGGTCAACTTGGGTAATATTTTACTCCCTTTGGACTATTCATTTGACTCTGTTGTGGTTTGATTCAATTTATGCGACAAAATTTGACTAAAATTTCATTGGAATTTTATATATATTCTTGTGATGCTGTTTAGCGTTTCGCAACGTGGTGTCGTGAACAAAATTCTGATAGCAAATATACCTTTACATACGCACGCTTGTTCACAAAATGCAAACTTGATTGCAATCCTTCACTTTATCATTCACGCTCAATTTTCCAAATGAATTTCCCACCCTTCCAGCTTCAGCTTTCACAAATATTAAAACTTCGCATTCATAAATCTTCCTTGGCAAACGCCATAAACAAATATCTTGCCCTTTCGTTCCTTAGCAATTTCTCCAAAGGATTGCCATCAGATTCAGATAAAATGAAAAATGTATCTGTCAGATGCATTGCAACATATCCTCCGGAATCCGATACAGCCCCCAACATTCTCAATTGGCCTCCATTAAATACATTGTCAGCGCAATAAATTGTGGGACACTTTCAATAAAACGGAATTGATTCACTTTTGTCACGTTCATTTGATTCCTGATATTCGCACGCCGGATCCCCTCCATTTCAATAGAAATAAGATAAATTTTGCAGCCAAAAAATATTTCACAATATCTCTCTGTACAAAACCCGCCCGCGTATCCAGGCTGGAAGTGAAAGCCAGTAGTTATCACGGTCCCATCTTTTATGACATGCTTTACCCATTCCGTATGAAATGTAAGGTCTCCAGAGCCCGATAAAAAGGGTGTTTTGCAATTCTTAGTGTGTTCCCAACATAAAATGAAGCAAAAAAGGAGGAAACCTTTTTGCAAACATTTTCTCCAGTATTTACACTTTTATAGGTTTACATTACGCCCTCATTTGGCTTGGTAATGAGGGGCGTGTGATCCATTTGAATGGTTCGATCGACCGTAAATGTAAAAGCACCACTATAGTCACATCCGTTAGCCCCAACCAATTTTTTTATTGACATGTTTAATGTCAATGTGGCATTGTCAGCATCCATAATGGGTAGCTCCAATCAAGCACAGCTGAAAACATGTCCTGATCTTCTTCGCGACTGTCCGCACAGTAAAATCCTTTTCAGTTTCAGTTGTCAAACACTTGGTACGAAACTAGAATGAGTAACGATCCACCTTGTGTTTTTAATCGTGTATGCCGTTGATAGATAAGATTGTTGAATCACAAGAGTTTCTTTAAGGAATATCAAGATTTCATTAGAATTCCGTTGGCATTTCTTCGATCTCGGATGAATTTGCATATTTTCCTTAGCCTCCCCTCTCCTTTCCCAGATTTAAGGGTTTCGTTACGGTAAAGCAAACCCGATGTTGAGAGAGATTATCATTAGACAAAAACGATTTTTTCTTTGTCAAAATCATCCATATTCAGTGGGCTGCGTGGGCGGCATTCATTCTGGTGATTCGCTTTCGAAAGATCGAGATTTATAATCAAAGAAATTTCTCATTTTTTCCGCTTCAAGAAACCCTTCTCCATTTCCATTTCTTTTGATATTTTAGAACACCAATGTGCACAAAGTGATTTTACCAGTGGATTCCCTGTCGTTTTCACGTGTATTTTCCTTTCAGCTATTTTCTGTGTTTGCTAGCAAAATTACTCCGCAGGATTCTGGTCCTGGTGGGAAACCGGTGACAATGCGGACCTCAAAGGAGGAAGCTCACATTTTTCTGATGTTTCTTGGTTCAAGATTGTGTGATGTGTGCATAGTAAAATCTGAGACGCAAGATTTTCCGTTAAGAAAGCGTTCACTACCACTTCGATCCAGCATTCAACGATTACTATGCGGTTTATACATGCATATCTCAAACTCGTACACCAAATCTACATAATTGAAAGCAGAAATAAAGGCTGTTGCTATTACGGCAATCTTAAATCTTAAATCTACGGTAGCAATCTTAAAAATTTTGTAAATTCAATAACTGACTTTGTAAGGTGGATTTAACTTGGCGAGCTTGTAAACGTAGGGCGCATCTAATGGTATGATAAATCAAACCCTTAAATATCACACTTAGTCTATCAAGGACTTGGACGCGGGCACGCTTAGATTTTGTACAAGGAGGAAATTTGTGCAGAAATATAAAGCAAAACAAAGCATGATCACATAACCCATCCATGAATTTCCGTTAACCTCTGCATCTGCTTCGCCTCGCTCGATGCTGGTACCATTTTAGTGTTTTACGACTTGGTGTCCACTTCGTCTTAACAATAAAAATTTGGTGTTATATGTTTCTCCTTCAGAGTAGTGCTATTGGAGTACGAGATTCACGACGGATGCGACGTGTATCATACCGATTCAGTGCTGCCATAAATGTTTACAAGGGATATTATCCTAATTCCCTTTTATTGCCGTATCATTATCCCCAGTTTCACTAGAACCATTTGTGGACACACATCTAAAAAGTAGAGTTCCGTTGGATGGGCAAACTTCATATCTTTATGGGAACATTTGACGGAAACTCACTTTACTACCGTTTGGGTGAATCACATCAAACTTGGATGGAGGATGGAGGGACTGTAAACAAAAGTTGAATTCAAAGTGGAGAAAGTTGTATCCGGGAAATCCGGGAAACAAAAAAAAATCCATCGTATTAACAACTAAATATTTTTTGAAAACATTGCTAATTTAAATTAACTAGCTCACATTTTTGTAACTACATATACTCAACCGGGTTATCTGATTCAAAGCATATTCTTTGTCCTTTGTGCTTTGGCCCTTTGTTAATCAAAATCAAAACTTTCAGTCAAGCCCGTTTTCTCGTTTCAAATTAAGACAATACTTCTCCTTTGTTCACTTTGTCGCCCTTTGTCTAGGCAGTATAATGGGGGCCTCCTAATATTCAATTAATGTCCTGACTATTTTTTCCCACAAAACTTTGTTAAACAAAATACCATGTGAAAAACATTTCCCGCGAAGGGTGTCAATTAAGGAAGTTTCCGATTTACAAACAAAGCTTGCTGTAGTTTACATTAGTTGAAGAACCGAAAAATAAACGAATTCACAAAATATGTATGTGATACGACGCAGCAGAGGAAGAGTTGGGGCGGAGTGAAACACAGGGTAGGGGGCTTATTGGCAGTATGCAGTATAATAATTTAAAAGCATACCTGCTCTCCAACAGTTTGTTCCTCAATTTACCTTCATCAAAACCAGCTTGGCTAAATACACGTGACGTAAGTCTCCTCATGTATCCAATCACTGCATTGATACTTGCCTAAAGGACACACACTCTCCCGAATATAAGGAATATGCCAAAATACCCCACTTTGATATATCGATAAACTTGACATACACTTTCATCTGTTTTCACGTCCGCGACGTAGGGAGTAGGGATATATGAATATCAAAACCATTTTAACGTGGTGATCAATACTTTTTTCCTATCAAATTAACCCAGCTAACTTTATTTCCCATTTTGCCGTGTTGTCTCCTCCGATCAAAAGAGTCATTGTCAATCCCAGGAGTTGTCTTGTTTTGTAGATACTTCCCTTTGGTCCTCTTCTAGACATTTCATCATCATCATCAAAGAACCCAATTTCGGCTTTACCTTTTCTTATCATTTTCTCCCATACTCTTTTTTATCTTTAGGACAGTTTGTGTACACATTTTTTCCTTACCATTCCAACCATCCGCATTCTCATTTTACTGCGTATAAATACCCATTTCAAAATATATTTACTTCCCTTCCAGCCTTTTCCTGTTTATGTTCTCCACAGGAAATCCAATTTCGGCCAAAAACTGAATCTGTCCTATCCTCTTTCCAGTTACACGAGAGAGAGAGAGAGAGAAAAAAAATCATCCTGTTTCCCCTCCACTTTATTTTTCCAACGCACTCTGAAAATGTGAAATTGTCAAGCTAATTCCAGCATAGAGACTCAGAGTCAGTGAGTTACTAGACCGTGTTTTTACATTCGCATTCTCGAGGTAGAAATCCATTTTCGAGAGAAAAAAATCAACAAGGACTTTTCTCTCCTTCCTACTTTCAATCCAACAAGAGATAATTATTCCATTAACTCTGGTCTCCTCCCAGTACCCTCATTTCCTTTGTTTTCCTCTCTAATTTTACTCCGAGGCGTACCCCATAGAAAAACTTTTCTCTCATTTCGCGAGAAAAAAAGCTCGTTGAGTGAAAGTGAATGAGTGT
>JAANSN010004301.1:0-15479 GCA_036850665.1 Dicranocentrus wangi | reverse complement strand
GCAATTTTGTTGTGAGTCCGTAGTGGTCTGGGATAAACTATTATAGGTATTTTATTTACGCTGGTAATCAATCCTTATTGCTCCGTCTATATGTTTATATATAGCATTCAAAATTATTATCCATCAGAATATAAAACAAGTAAACGAATGCAATTATAGCAAAATGTAACAATTATAATATGTAACACAAGTGTGCAAATTAATTTCGAATTTGAACTTAAAACGTAGCATACAAACAAGGTACATGGTATATATAACGCCACACATTTACCTATCAAACAATTCGCGACTACGTAATAATAATAATAAATGATTCATCGTTTGTAAGTTATTTTATTAATTCACGCCAACGTAAAAAGGAACTTTAGCTGCTAAAAATAAATAACTAAACAATATGATGACGGACTACGCGATGTGTTAGTTAATCGTTACTTTGCAGATCTTTTTATTTTAATTCGCAATTCGCCTTTCAGGGAATTTATATTTAAAATAAGTAATATGTAAATATGCGTTTATCTCTGGATTTACGATTAGGTTGTATGTATAAATATATCTTTTGGGATAATAAAACACGTGCGTTAATGTGCAAATGTGAAATCTATTTGACATGCATGCGCTGCGCACACATTCCCAGCCAACTACTAACTGATAGTATCGCTAGGCTAGAAACATTGATGATATGATAGATTTTTACGCAATACTTAAATCTACTTTTTTAAACTTTTAACCCGTTAGATTTACTAAAGAACTTGATATTCTTATTTTTGGGAAAATCGCATGCTGTCGCCGCCGCCTCTCTGTCGACAACGAGAGAACCAAAAGATGATTGTTTGTTGAAGTAAACGTAATAATATCACTATTAACATACTTCTTTAAAACCGAACAAGCGTACATAATATTTTAGAATATGTAGGTAGGTAGGTAAGTATATTTTATATGAAATATGTCTTCACACTTTTTCACATGATTGCTTTGTAATCATGATGAATGAATCGTGGTATTCAAGCAGGTTTAAGTTTTCATTTGCCACAGTGTCAGGTGAGTACAGGACTTTGATTCCGATTCCATATTACTACTCAGGAAATGGTCGGGGTGGGGCTGAGTTCTCATGTTGAGGTAGCCTCGACCACCCACCACAACCAAAACCGTCCTTTCCTGAGAGCCTTTCACACTTTTGTGCTTTTGCCTGGCCATGGTCTTTTTATTGGAAGTGGTGGCAGTGCCGCTGGTCACCACGCTACGCTCCTTTCCTCCATCTGCTGCACAATCACTAACCTCTCCATTTGGTGGTATGGGGGAGTGAGTTGTGCCCATAATGACGGCATTGCTGGGAGTATTTGAGTCGGATGTTTGCTGACTACTTCTCGAGCCCAGTCCTACGCTTTCATCGGAGGACGCCGAGATTTTTGAGTCGACCGACCAATTGGACAAGTCTAGGGATCGGGGCCGACTCATCCTCATTTTCAGTCTTCTGTCCAGCGTGCTGATTTTCGCGTCGAGAGCATTCAACTCTGGGTCGCTTCTTCTTAGAGCGTCGTAGAGTGGGTCGACGAAACGACCTTCATCCTCCAGTCCCCTCACATTTATCAAATTCCCGTACAACCCATACACGTCAGATTCAATGCTGAACCTGGACGGTATGGGGCCTCCACGTGGAAGCGTTTTGCAATTTCGAAGGAACACGTTGTCCTTGGAGCTCTTCTTTCTGAGGATGACTAGGGTTTTGCTGTTGCTGACGCTGGTGGAAGGGGAGGAGGCCGAGGAAATGGGGGTAACACCTCGTTCCATGCTGTTACAACTGGATCTATCACTTCCGGCACTGCCACCACCACCACCGCCGCCGTTACCTTCCACATGATTTACGAGTTGGTTAAAGCTAGAACACTCAGTGGAGGGTACGGAGGAGAGGGAATCGTGCTTTTGGTCCTCGTCATTTTCCGTATTTTCACAACTACTATTATTACTAGTGCTACTTGCAGCGTTAACGTAGTCCGCCTCATCAACTTCCTTATGAGTAATACTAACATCATTATTGCTAAAGCTAACAACTGTGGCTATCTTCTCTTCCGTGTGACTACTATTACTAGTCATGCTACTTAAACACAGCTCTCCAGTTAGCTCATCCGATGGGATAACCACAGGTTCTGGAGATTTCGCTGCAGAAATTAGCGCAGGCGGAGTGCGGGGGGAGCTCATCTCGATATACGCATCATCCCGTACCAGTTCAATTTTATTCTTGCTATTATTTCCTCCACTGCTCTCGTGAAACTCCTTCTGTTGAATTGGTGGGTGATGTAGGTGGTGTTTTGTGGTGTGATGCTGCTTCTTTGGGTGCTGGTGCTGCTGGTGGGTAAGGGGAAGTACTGCTGGAGGTGGCTTCATTAGCGGCATGAGGAATGACACTGGTCCAATAAAACCATGGAAGGAAACGTTGGCATTGCCCGTGTTGATTATAGGAACGCCCTCCAGTCGAGGCAGGGGAATGGTGAGAATGACCCCCAGATTTGTTCCAATCCAAAGCCAACCTTTGTGAGCCATGAGGCAAGTGACGAAGACCCCTTTGGCGCGGCGGAATGAGTCACGAACGGTTCGGAACACGCTTGGTGCTATGCTCACATCCTGAAGATGTTGTAAGGACTCCAGATGGTAGAGGCACACGGTGCCGCTCTCATGTGTCGCGATCCACAGACCGACGCCTGAGCAAGCCATGTGGGAAATGGGCCCGTTGTGATGAGTAAGTACCACATTTCTCTGCAAAGAATAACCGAAAGTTTAGAGTTTATAATGTTTTCTGCTGTGGAATATTATAGGTATTGAAACCTGTGCGGATTTTAAGCTCCTTGTGATTGGGTTTTGCTTACCTCGATTGTATGTGTTTTGGCATCGATTGTAACAACGGCATTCCCACATGCAGCATACACGCAGTCTCTCGAGCCAAAAATGGATGTGATCCTTTCAGACCCCAGCTTGAGAACCACTTCTGGTCTCAGGTTTTTCGTTGGATTGCCAAGTTCAGTGAACACAGCAAGACTCCCGTCGGCGAGTCCAGCGTATATCGTGCTGTTGTAGAGTGTCATCTTGATAACACTATCGCTGAGTAAATAGTGCCCCACACTCCCTTTGTCTGGCTCAGATGGGTCGTACACCATTATTCTACAAAGCAAAAAAAACGAATTTGTAATAGTGATTTAGATAAGGATGAAATAAAGCTGGGCATATAAAGTTTCGGTTGTCCAGTCGTCTGCTTACTTTCTGCTCTCGGTGCCCATCCAGATGTGTCCCATGACGAACAGCAGATCATTCACCTTCTCCTCCACCAGGTCGAAAGAGGACACTTCCTTGAGCGCATTCTGCTGCGACCTAAAGGCAGTAATGTGGCTGGACATTCCATCCGTCGAGCTCACCCAAAGATAGTCGAGGATTTTGGATCGCCCAGTTTGGCTGACAAAAGTGTGCGTAAAGTAACATCCGCATTTGACCTACACGAGCAACAAAAGGAGATATAGCTTTTATTATTAACCTCCCATTCATAAGAATATAGGTAGATGAATTTGGTAATGATAATTGGTCTTACAGTGGTAAGATGTGGTGACTTGCAGACAGGTAAAGCTCGCACAAAAAGGGGCAGTTTGTGTAGCGGATAAGGAGATTCTAGGGGGATATCCCAGGCAGGGCTGTTGCTCGGGTCTAACGCTAGCTGGGCCAGTCGCAACTCCTCGATCCACTCGTTTCTCGCCTGTGGACTCTGCATTTGAAATATAACCTTTTCCTTGTGATTTCCCGAGCCAAGGAGTAAGGTCAGGCAGGAGGAGTCAAAGTAGGAAATTTGCTCGTCCCGTCTCTGGATTTGGTGCTGAATCTCCAACATGAGTTCCTTGACAGTTGCCTCGGTTAGCCCTTCATACGCGGATTTTAACGACTGGACCAACCCGAGTACCCGGCTCAACACTTCGTAGTCATGCATCAAACTCTGCATCTCTTCGAGCAAATTGAGAGATGCCGTGTCCTCCGCAGTGGCTTTCGCTCCCTTGCTCCCCGAGTTTTGTACAAAGCGACTCATTGTCGGGGAAATGGAAATGTCCTCCACTTCCACCTCCCTCACCGGATACGACCACTTAAACATGCACTTTTCCATTTTGCCGGATAAGTGCGAGGAACTGGTCACATTGTGAGTCCCACCCTCCTCCGACGTTCCCATTGGCCCTGTGCTGCTGTTTTTCCTGTTGAGTGGGTTGTGGTCTCCTCCGAGACTGCTGCTGCTCGTGTTTGCCAGCGTGGTACAGATGAGCATGTCGTTTAGGAGGAGAAGCTTCCTGCACTTGGATTTCGCCACAGTGCCGCCATTACTGTCAAACTCGAGTTGAGTGACAACGTCTTGCCGGAGAAGGATTCGGTTTGGATCATCCATCACGTTTCGCAACAGCACAAATTTGCCTCCTCCAATTGACTTGATTGTTTCCTTGAAGGCTTGGTATTGTTCAGACTCCCGTTTCCTCTCGTTTAGCGTGGCAGCCAAGCTCTCGAGTTGCGTCAGAGCCAGCTGGAGTGACATGCGATCATGATGGTCCCTTGGCGTGTGCTTCAGCAGATCCTTCAATACAAACAAAACACAACACATTACATCTGGATACATAATACTGTCTCATAAATTTTTTATCTCGTAGCGAGAGAACATATTATTATTCTTTGTAAAATGTACGCCTTCATAGGGAAGTCCATGAATGAATAGCAGTATAGAAACATTTTTTTCTTGGATTGCATACCTGGAGAAGAAGGATAAACTGTGGAAACCGTTGAACAGGCTTCACCATCAATCCAAACAAAGAGAGTCTGTCATGAGCCGTCATCTGCTTCACTTTGAGGAACTCGGCAAACGCACTTTTTCTCCTCGCTTCTAATTTCGCCGTTTCCATCGCCGTGCCAAAATTGTTAATGAACTCGGAGTACACGTCGACGACTAGCGTCTTGGAAAACGAGGCAACGAACACGTCGCCAATCTTCTCCTCAACGTCCCACCGGCGAACACACTCTGCGAGTGCGATGCGGAACAAGGAGTGGTCACTGGAGGATTTCAGGCACACGATGAAATATCGCGGAAATCTTGGAATGACTCAGCATCGCCGGATGACTGCATTCCAACGGTTTTTTGTATTCCTACAAAAATAAAAAAAATTGAGATAAATGCCCGTCATAAAACACCATGGCATGCGTAATAAATGGAATCCAAACAAACGAAAAATTGGTTGTTTACATTGACTAGACGCTGCAAGGCAGCTACATAGCTGTTTTCGCTGTGAACAATTGCGGCGATAATGTGTCTTCGGGTAAATTGGTTGCTTACATTGACTAGACGCTGCAAGGCAGCTACATAGCTGTTTTCGCTGTGAACAATTGCGGCGATAATGTGTCTTCGGGTGATCTGATCCGAGGATAGATCCGAAGGTGGTGGAGGTAGACTTGGGGGCTGGACAGTACGGCGGGGCAAGTAGCCCTCGTCATCGTCCATCAAACTAATCCTCTTTAGATCCTCCTCGCTCAGTTGGGGAAGCGTACTGTGACGGTGGTTTGTCGTCCCGGAGGAATCCAACGTTGCCGAATTTTTCCGGAGGGAGAACCACCTGAGGAGGCGATTCTCTTCCTCCATGTTATTCTTCGACATGGTTTTAGAATGGCTCCACGACTCTCGCCATTTATCTTTCAGTCCTTGGGTTCCTCTTCGGAATTTTGGAGCTTTGGGCTCGGGGATGACTGAGGTTCTGAAATTTTGAAATTTCATCTTCAATAACTAACTCAACACAATTGCAACTATCATTCTATATTTGACACATGTAGACACGGGGATTGGGGATTGTGATGATGCTGAGAGAGAGAGAGAGAGAACTGAATATTTGGCGAACGATTATTCCCTAATCTTTCCACGTACATCAATGTGCTTAATAAGTTTTCCCCTGGCGTGCACAGGTTTTCTCATAGTTACAAATCCCCTGAGTTCACATTCCGTACGGAAGGTCGGGCTCGTTTGGGATGTTGGCGAATTCATCCTGTGAATTTTGGATCGGTGACTAACTGTTCTAAAATGTCATTTTTCTGATTTTTAATCCTAAACTTCACACCAAACCAGTATTCCAGTATTATGTAGAAATTGCAGTCCAGAAAAACGTGTGCTTTGTATCGCGACTAGTACTCCCCAAACAGAACTAAAGGGGAAACCACAATAATGAATTATAGCATAGCAGTGCTCCCGAAACCCCATATAATTCCAGTAACATTGCCGACTCTGTGTGATATCAACAAAGTTTTGACAAGAATTTGCGAGATAATAAAGGTAGAGTGAAACTATCAAAATTTACAGCTGTCTGATAATAAAATTGTGCGCTTGCATATTATCAAATCATGTCAATACTCACTCAGACCCAGTTGCATTGCATCCATAAATTGAGATAATTTACTCAATTTTCACTGAAATGATGGATGTATGTAGCTCCTAAACGAGTGTGAACGACTTCACACTGTTCACACTTGAGATGACAGGAGGAGTGACGACGGTGCTCGCCACTTTTGAGTTAAGTTACTGCAAAATGCAAATATTTGTTTGGAATCGTGTTGGAAAGCAACAAGTTCTCTCCACTTTGACAGATTTGCCAATTGCGAGAACATCCTGCACTCTTCAAAATTGGCACTCAATTGCCAAACGAAGGTACAGGTTATCTGTAAACATTTAAACAGGCTTTGCTGAGGCAAATAATATTACATAAAAAGATTGCGAAAACAACTCGCTGCACCCTTGGGGCTGGACAATATTATACATGACCCGAATGAGATCTACATAAATGCCCATACGAGAAATCTATTTCGCACACGTACAGGAAATCTTTCAGACTGAACATTTTCGGCAAATTCTCCGTCATCATCGGGACGGTTCACTCACTATCTTATCATTGGCGTTAAACGTAAGATGTCTGATATGGTCCAAAAATATACTCAAACAAATTATGTACATTTATAGCTTTATTATGCATCCCTGAACCTTTGTGTTATAATAGATATCCCGATACATAATATGCTCCTTCCTCGTACGTAGCACATCTCATTTCTTCTCTTTGGTGAACTTGGATAACCCCAATGCAAATCCTCGTGTTTATACCACACCAGACCATGATGATGAAATGAGATATGTAATTAGCAGCATTGTTATTGCTCCTTTCCTTATTCTTTGAATAGTTTGGAGTGGTGGAGGGAGTGAGTTGAGTGAGTGTGTCAAAATTCGGTATGGTACATTCAACCTCGACATTCCCCTTCTCACCATAAATAGCCAAAGCCAGGGTTAAGCAGCGTTATGCATGGTTTCGCAAATTCCTGAAATGGAATGCTGTTTTACAACTATTGCACACGCTTGACGAAACATTAGTTTTCATTTTTTTTAATCTTTTGGAGGATGTAGGCACACAGACAATATGATGCCCAGTGCACAGTGTTGGATGAGTCATGCACCCGGTGTGGTGGTATGGTGGTTGTGAACTGGTGAATGTACGCTCAGAAACGCATGTAAGTAAATGAGTGTGTGCACAGTGAAAACAGAAAATATACGTACTATAAAAGTATCCGTCCACAGTCCACAAGACAATGTGCAGTCTAGGTATATACCTATCAACTATATGGACTCGTGCAATCTCTTTCGGGATGTGGGAAGTGGGAGGAAATTGCACTAGAGATCATGTACCTATCCATAAAGAGTTCGTTTATTACAAAAGTATGAAAAAAACTATGCGATGGCCGATGATGATTCATCACTTTCATCCCATCTCAACCCTCGGGAATCTCCACGTTGAGTCGCTGCTTGGTTCTATTGCAAACATTTTTGCAAAATTCATCCTCACGAAGATGATGGGCCAATAAATTCCAGTTTTTTCTCACTCCCCTCCGTCACAACTGGACAACAAAGGAAGGCTTTTCGCATAATATGCATTCGTTCGTTAGCGTGCAAAAAGCCAAGAGCAGCTTCAAAAGTCGAACAAAGAAGACAATAACCAGGCATAATATTATGGCAAAAGTCTGGAGAAGAGTAGTGTGTACCTAACTGAAATACCTAATGAATGTACCTAATGAATCTCCAGAAGGACAAGTCGTTGGAGTCGACCTTTTCATTTGCTCCATGCCAGTTTACGACAGCAAAAAAATTTATTGAAATCCAGAGGATACATAGTTGACTTGTAGATGTGGTAGTTGAAAGAAGATTAAGTGACATAAAACAGGGGAAAAAATCTATCGTTTATTTCACGTGTCCACTGCACCGCAGACCAATCAAAGGAGTGTATTACGCGATGTATATTTATTGTATTCTACACATGTTGTCTGTCTTGCAGAGATTAATACTTATAATGCTGATGAGCATGCATATATGCTTCCCTGTCTCTGTCCCCCACCACCGACTATTCCGACCGACTACTCCAAGGACAAAATTCACTCTGTGCTCTAACATTACGTATTATGTACTGCACGTACACAAACAGACTGAATGTTAAAAAAATTAGTGTGAAGAATATGATGATGATGATGTACCAATAGCAAAAGCAATGCATTGCATATGCCAAGAAGTTGTGCTTATTATGCTACTTCATCTTTGGAGTTACAAGTTGTTGTGTAAAGCACAAAATAATAAAAAGTTAAGCAGAGGATCGACGAGTGTGGAAACCTTGGGCTTTATTTTTTTTCCATGCAAAAGAATTTTAACTTTCAACTTTGCTCCGCTCGTCACAGCGACTCGCTCACTCAGCCAGCGTCAGCGTCATACAGCACAAGAAAAATAAATTTCAAGGTTTGCGTTGAGTAAATGCAATCGCAAAGGGAAATAATATATGCATGAATGAGGATACTTTTGTTTATGCAGAATATAAATAAACAATTTTTTTTTCGTTTTCCACTGAAAACTCGTACATAAATTTTCGTATATATATATATTGCTCAACTCCTGCCTGCTTCCACCCAGCGGCTGCGTGTCAAAAGGGAAGAATTGTGAAACATGAGGTAGAAATATACTTTGTTTTTTTGTACATACCCAATAACGTCCATTCTGGGTCCATTCTCCAAAGGAGCACCGAACTGAGCTCCTCCCAGGCCCCCCGCACCACAGCCGTTAATACCAGTGACACAATTTGCACTGCTGACACCGGACGAGTTGAGATTGTTTCCGACACCATTTGGGCTATTGGTGTAGATATTCCCTACGACATTACTACTGGCACCACCACTGGTCACACCCACCAACTTATTCACTGACTGATGATGCTGGAGCAACAGCTCTTGCTGACAGCACACTGGATTTGCACCACCACCACACTCACCACCACCCGCACACCCTTCCCCGTTATTCTTCCGACAACAATTTTCACTCAACTGGCCCTCCTCCTCGATCACTGTCACTATCAGTCCATTATTGAGATCTGCTGCTGCTGCGGATGTCGACGAACTGCCAGATCCAGATGGAGGATTTCCGTTATTATTGGAATTGTCACAATTGGCCGCTGTCTGTGGTGGGGGGATTATGGCTGTTAGTGAGTCAGGCTCCGTGTCTGAGTCCGCCGAGTACCAGTGCTCTTCTGGGGATCAAGAGAAAAACACACAAGATGGGTTTAGTTTTAGTTTAAAGACAAATCTAATCAAACTCCAAAATNAGAGAAAAACACACAAGATGGGTTTAGTTTTAGTTTAAAGACAAATCTAATCAAAATCCAAAATCCTTGTCGTTTACACTTTTGAGACATATATCTGGTATTTGAACTGGGATTACGATTACACTATATTATCGAGTTTGAAAAACGGAGGAGATCAATACGCTGTGCACGTCGGCCGTTTTACACCACCACCATCACGTTTATTAGTGGTGCTACGCCAGTTAGAACTGATAGGTAGGTTGTACACGTCTCATGATTTTGATTTCTTGCTAGCTCATTCATAATGCTCATTACATAGCATAACAGAATATATCTTGGCATCATCGTAGCATTACATATTATGACGGTAAATCACAAGGCTTCTTCCTCCAATCTGAAACTTGTTGACTCGGATATATATTGATGATGGCGAGTGGCGACTACTTTTATGACGCTATCGCTATTTGCATCTTGTCCTGTAACGTACTTATAAAATGTACATCTCTAAATCCCTACGTCGCGTCGTACGTAGTCGCTGTGTAGCTGTGTATAAAGAAAAGAGCTTTTGGGAGCATACACGAGTTTACCCCAACCCCTATTTCGTAAGTTCATTCATTCATTCCGACAACTTCCAATTCCAACTTTGCTTTCAAAGTCAATCATGCAAGCACGCATCACAAGACAAGTAAGTAACACAGCACATATTATTATTATGCCGATGAAGATCCTACCACATACAATCTTTAGGCACCCCCTAATGGGTCAAATAAATAAGAACAAATGAATGATATTAGTTTTATTATAGACCCGTAATGTATATATGCTTTTGCGTATCTCGCATGCAGATGATGTCGCATGTATTACGTACGTGTATTTTTCAGTGGATTGGGATAACTAGCATTCACACGATAATTTGCCCCTGACACTAGACATATGGGCCACCTCTCCTCGGCCGACTTAAAATGTCCACTCTTCACTACACCACTCCATGTCTACAGAAACAGCGAATTCGTATCTCTCCAGAAGACGAGATAAAATCATTTGAACTGCTCTACACTTACTTTTAATGTTATAATGTTAAGTTTAATATGTTAACATCATTTCCTCAAACGAGGAACTCAAGTGTTAGAACAACTGTGAATAAGGATATTTTAGTCACTTCCAGAACATGATACTGCTGATTGTTAGCCTGCCTGACCTCACCGCATATTATCTCTCTCTATTTCAACATTTATCATCTCAGCAGGCAGGAGTTAGAGTTATGAGCTGAGCAGACGGATTCACACAGGCAAGCTGTCTATATTATAAACTTATAGTCTGCATTTCTGCAACCATGCAAAAACTGTCTACAAAAAGATATTTGATATACCGATGGTCGCTGTTTATTTTTGCAAAAACCCAACGTTTTATTATCGTGCAAAAGCGAAAATATCCATGCAATCATCCTCAATCCACGTACTCATTTCATTGTTTTCGAGCAAAAGTTTGACATGGAGCGAGCGTCTACACATAAATAAAGAAAAACGTCAGGGGTATATCCTTTTGGAACTCGTACAAAAATTTCAACCTCGCCTTCATTCCCGTTTTTTGCCCTCGCGAAAACAGCGATTAGCTATCAGTCACTCATGCCTATCAAAGCTATAGGAAAGACGCGGTGGGGTCGTGGGTTAAACGAATTTTTTTAGCTTCGGGATAAATCTTCCTTAAATAAAAGGAAACTAGGTACGTAAGTAATCTCGTAACGTGTTTTCGAGATATGATTATTCGAGAGACGACGTCGTCTCCAACTCCAACCGCAGACGTTTAGCATCCCAGTACAAAAACGTGTGCGGCCAGGTGTAGACCCATAAAATTATACATATTGTGTACACACGAGGATCGTAATAATGGCAATAATATCTGCACAGTGTGCAAACTTTGCTTTCCGCTCAATTACGTAAGGTGCCAAAAATAAGAGCCTTGCATTTTCTTCATTCAGCGACAACGTTGTAACGTAAAATGATGGAAGTGACGCAGACTGCATAAGTATAAGAGACGTCCGTCCGTGTTGTGTGCAGTCCACACACACGTTCACGTTTTTTATGGCCTATCTTCTGGGCAGATGAAATGCTCAAGTTTACACAAGAACCTGCTAATTTATTCCCTATAACTTTTGCATCAAGTCTAGCAGCTATTCTGTCGTTGCTGCTACACACAGTCAACAAGTGTGTCTCTAATGGCAGATATTTTCATTGCGTTGTTGAGCATAACAGGTAAGGTAAATGTATGTACAACAATTAGATGCAAAACCTAGACCCGATATATCACCCACACGCATAGCTTTAGGGAATGAGGTAAACTTGGCCCTGGTTGCAGTTTGGCTATGCACACCATCCATCCGTCTATCTATAGCCACACATGTGCTCCCTCACAGACTGTTTCAACTTCAACGTGATGTTTACGGCTCAATATTATATGCAGGTAGGTGGAGAAATTGAAAACTATTACGGCAGACAGAAATAAATACACACCAGAGAGCCAAGTGACAGATTACACATGTCTGCACTAAAATGGGATAACAAGCATGAGCATGTATTTACTATGAAAATTCAGAGAAGAAGAGGCGAAAATTAATTGTTTTTGAAACGTGATGAATGTGCAGTACAGGTTGAATGGAAGGATTTCACCTTCATTTCACTTTTCATTTGGACTGCGATGCAAACTGCAAATTATTATTGCTTCATAAACTCGATTTCAGCGTGTTTTTATCTCGGTCGTCTTATGAAATCAGTCATACGCAAGTAACAAGACGCTTGATCGTAATACTCCTGGGCATCTACAAGCAGCCCACATGTTCTGTCTTGGAGAGGATAAAAGTGAGAAAAAATGAAAGAGTTTGAATATGTTTGAGCCACCTGTTGGTCGTAGTTCATCCATGGAGGAAGATCGTACGAGTTTGATATTATTCCCAGCGATTCCCGAGGAACAAGTGGTTGCTTTGGAGGAATGATTTGTGACTCCATCAACAACCCCACTACTGCCATTGTTTGCACAGCCACCACTACTCATGGTAATATTGTGCTGCTGGTGGTTGTGTGAGTGAAGATGATGATGATTATGGTTGTGCTGAGATGTGCAGCTGGATACGGCGTGATTCAAGTTGAGAAGGGGATGTTGTGGATGGTTGTTACACTGCGACTGGCTCTTGTATCCTCCTAGTAACAGTGCCGGCTTGGATGAGAAGTCCACGCCGGAAATGGACTTGGGGATCGTCGTCGTCCCACCATTTGTATTGTTCACTCCAGCCCCAAGCGATTTTCCTGTGGACGAGGATGGAGCCGTGTTCAGAGAGGAACAGCTGGAGCCTGTTCCCCCGTCCCCTTTCTTCAATTTATCTGGAAAAATAGGAAAAAATATAAGTGAGTATATCCTAATAATCCAGGCAGAACAGGATGCACGCAACAGTAAAATACAACAAGGGTTGCATTTTTCGAGCTGCTTTGTAATACAGCTTTTGTACTTTGTACTTAACGACAGGCTCATTTTCTCGTTTCATTCTTATAACGATGAAGAGCACAATATTATGCTATATCTCTACTAGTCAACTTAATAATAATACCTAAGCTCATTTTTATTACAACTACTGATTTTCCTATTTTGTCCACTTTCAGCAGCAACAACAGTGCAGTATGCCTCCTTAAAATTGTTGTAAATAGGTTAATATGCATCATTGTCTTGCTCTCGTAAAAAAGGTTTGTAACATGGGTGGGCACATGGCTGTGCAGCATGTCACTCACTTAGCCTGTTACTCACTTGCTATAATACCCTTGTCAAATAAAATAAAGGTTATATTATTGTGATATTCGTGATTTGGACTATTTGGAGGAGACCGACTAGCACACTTCCCCCTTTTTCCACACTTCTCATCTCATATATAGCATTTCCGTCGTGGTATATTCAATTGAAACTATTATTGGAAGTCGTGATCTATGAAGGGTAATTGATGTCATTCAGTCGGAAAATATGTAATTGAACGAGTTTTGGGTGTGTTACTCTTCTGGCAAATGCCACCATGTTTCTCTCTACATTTTTAGCCCAAATATATATATAACATAAAAGTAACTACTGAAATGAAGGTGATGCACTTTGCCCTGCTCTCTCGTGCTGCAGTCATTCGTCTGGCCAGTGGCCATTCCTTGTCATTATTTAACCATTGACAGACTCATTTATGAAAGTTAATAAGACGTTGTCAAATATCCGCTTATTGACAAAAAAATTAAATTTAGCGTTTTTAGATTGGGTAGAGGGGCACCCAATTTGGCTAGGCAATGGTAATGGTGGTGGTATTTATTTATATGACAAGTGAGAAAATACGTTGGTTTGGCTGGGATATATTGGCAAATGGCAACACGCAACACCCTACTCTCATTCGCATTTTCTCCAGCCACCTATTTTTAGCCAGATCAGATCCATTTTTCTCGAGAATTTTAGCTTGTTAAAAATTGAAAACTTCCACGGAATCACGTCTCCCAAGAATCCTCCCACATCCTCAGCTTAAGACACGAACGAAACTTCGCATAGCATAATAATAATACGAATGATAAACGAGACCACACAGATTCCCTGATGGCGCGTATGTCACCAGCTAATAAATAAAGTTTGTTTTGAGATCGGCTTTTCAAGTGGCGTAACATACGTGAATTATGAGATCCTGTCTGACTGACAGCACTGGAACTTGTCTATGGATTCAAATCAAGACTTTGGAATCTTCAAGTCTAATGTGACTTTTCACTCTGAGCATTATGTCAAATTCTATCAAAATATGTGGACTCGGTAATCAAACTCAAAAATGCTCAGTAGAATAATATTCTTCTTTCTAATCATAATCATTATAAAAGGTCACACGAGCACGATAATAATATACAACTTTACTTGGCAAATGTCACAAGGAGTCTTATTGACATTAAGATCATGTTCAGAGGAGATTTAAGAAGAAGGCTATAAGATATTAGTTGAGTGGCTTGTGGCTTCACTTCTCTATGCACTTTTTTCTCTTGCCACGCCACCACTCGCTACTACTCACTCCAGACACAAAACTCGGAAAGAGGAATAATAATATTTTGTTTGTATATACTATATACTTACTCAGGAGGACCAGTGCTCATACGAAGAAGCAAAAGAATAAATATGAATAGAATTTCATAATAGCACGAGATCTTTAGTCATGCAATGTTTATAACCACTCGCTTTACCCACACACCAAACCAACCAATCTAACCAACTGATGATGAGAACCAACTCAACTCCGTTCCAGTAATTTATATGCCACATTTTTTCAACAAGCTCAATATTTATTATTGTATTAGTGAACACGGAAAAAAAGGTTTATATGCGTAATTGAGCTCGGCTCGGTACATGATAAAAGTAAGCGTGTATCACATATACACACTGACACGATGCGATGCGCCTTTTTACCAGTTACAACTTCCTACTTTGTGGTTTACAACAAGACGATGTGTGTATATTTTTAAGTAATTTCCAGATTATTATTCAGCCGCACGGTCACGCTGATGACGAGTAGGTGGTTGTGCCGACTTATTCAAAAACCTTATTAATATAAGGCTTGTTTAATATAAGTGTATAGTTTGTAAATCAGTCATCGTCCCCCCGAGTAAGTATAAACTCTGACTTTGTAGAAAATTCTATGAATCAGAGAGTAGAATGATGATGATGATGATGACGGAAGGGGTTGGCAGCTTGCTTGTCGACAAATTAACCGAGAAAATGGTAAAATGTCAAGATCAAGCTAGCACACAACAACAAAACGTGCACTTAATGTTTGTTGCGTAT
>JAANSN010004300.1:0-15481 GCA_036850665.1 Dicranocentrus wangi | reverse complement strand
CCGCTGTAGGTATATGATTGAAAAGAAGAAGAATATATTTAAAAGTTGCTAATTTTAGTCATCACATCAGGAAATGTTCTCAAAGTCTATGTATAAAAAAGTATAACTGTTCTTTATAAAGTATATTATGTTCTGTCAAATAGTCATTACCAATAATGATTGCTTCACGCATAACGCCAAAAATATGACCCAACATAATTAGTCTGGTGCACTGGGGCGAAATAGGTAAATCCGACATGACTTTCCCCAAAAACGTCAAGTCGCCATCACACGTGTCATACCGGCCCGCACCACTCTGTTTGTCCACGACTTCAACGGTAAGTGCACCAAGCTGAGAGTGATTTAATTTGTTAGAAAAAATATAGTTTTGTTATGTTAAGCAAAGGACAATATTGTGTTATTCCGCAAATAATTTAATCAACCTCTTTAAGAGTAGCTACAGCCCTTTCGATTCCGTCCAGGTTAGGCGGATCCAATGCGTCACTCAAGAGACTCTTTGGGGACTCCATGTCGAATTTTTTGCACATTAGAATTATAGTTTCCAAGTTGGAACGCTGCATCTCTGGCTGAATTTCATGCGGCAGCTCCTACAATTAAAAATAGCCACTTTCTTTTAAGTGTATTTATAGGATGGGAATATTTAACATTCGAATATTTATTGTTTCTAATACCATGTAAAAATTGCGTGGAAGCAGTCGGTAAACAATTCCGTCAGCCACACGCCCTGTTCTGCCCCTTCGTTGGATGCACTGGCTTTTTGAAGCCCAAACCATTCGCAGCGTTGTGAAATTAGTGGAAGGGTCCACGCAAAGGGATTTTGCCACGCAAAAATCGATAACTGCAAGACACAACACAAAATAAAACTGCATTATCATGTATTACATACCTGTTTGTGATGACGATGAGGCTATTAAACCGACTGTATTTTGTACCGTAAGATATATCCGGCAAGGTCACTGAGCTTTCAGCGACATTCGTAGACAAAATAATCTTTCTGTATGTATGGCCCTGGTGTTCAAAAACACGGGCCTGCTCTTCGCTCGGGACGGACGAGTGGAGTGGCAAGATAACCCAACGATAGAAATTGGTGACACAACACAAAATAAAACTGCATTATCATGTATTACATACCTGTTTGTGATGACGATGAGGCTATTAAACCGACTGTATTTTGTACCGTAAGATATATCCGGCACGGTCACTGAGCTTTCAGCGACATTCGTCGACAAAATAATCTTTCTGTATTTATCGCCCAGGTGTTCAAAAACACGGGCCTGCTCTTCGCTCGGGACGGACGAGTGGAGTGGCAAGATAACCCAACGATAGAAATTGGGATCACGACGGACATTTCTGAAATATATAATTACTGCATTTATGTAGACAGTGCATTCAAGGTCGGGGTAGGCTAACAGGAACAATGAAGCTAACAATGAAACTACTGTGAATTTAATAGAAAAAAGATTACACAAGGAAGCTTATTTATCGCCTTACTCTGGAGCTGCAGCTTTCTCTTGTTTAGCATTATCTAGAGCTCTTTGCAATCGCCGTATCTCCTCCTTTCCTGGCAGGAACACAAGAACTGCTCCGCGGCGGCCCTTTGACTACATTCAAGTAAAATGTGAAAAGGCATTTGAAACAAAAATTTAATTTAAATATTGATCAATTAATTCTGAGAAAAAATATACGCACATATTCATATATAGGTCTAGCCCGGATGCTAGGATCACGTACCTTTGCCCGCTCGAGTTCATCCAGTCTGAGGATACATCTGACAGCAACATCATATAATTCTTCTTGGATAGCTGCCTTGGATGGATTCAAGTTGCGCCCAATGCGCCCAAGAAGATCCGTCTGGCGAATTCATTAAGGAAGTCAATTCACATTTTAAATTCCTGACACAATTTTTGCAACAACATATTATTAACATTAACATTATTAGCACTTACGTTTGTTTTAAGAAGGTCATTTAGGTAAAATTCCTGAATCTGATGACTTAGGGTGAGAGAAAGCTTAATAACTTGGGGTCGTACCAACTCCCCATCGCTCGCTTCAAAAACAAAGTAATCCGCAAATTTCTTGGCATCAATTGTAGCAGACATTAAAATCAATTTGACGTGGCTTCCTTTGTTTTGACTGTCTGCTGCCAGGATTTGCTTAATAACCAGTAGGAGAAAGTCGGACTCCAAATCCCGCTCATGAACCTCGTCAATAATGACGTGGGTAAACTCAGCGAAAGAACTCATTTTCGTGCTAATCAATTTTTGAAGGAGCACCCCAGTGGTCATAAACGTTAAAAGAGTGTTGTTCTGGTCTGTTCTATTTTCCATTCCCACTTGGTATCCCACTACTGAACCCAGGCTCCACTTTCTCTCGTGACAAACGCGTTTCGCTACAGAAATAGCTGCAATTTTTCTCGGCTGGGTGACAGCTATTTTGCAGTATTTCCCTTGTTCCGCACATTGGTCTAAAATGAATTGGGGAATCTGCGTGGTCTTTCCACAACCTGGGGTAGAAATCACAACCGCAATTTAGACAATTATTCATCAAAATTAATATAATTAGTTGGGATTTGTATTTAGCGCAGGCCATAATACGTCTAGGTTATTATAGTAGGTAATTAATTACCTGTGAACCCCTCAATAATCACAACACGGCCTTTCTCAATAGCATTCAATATCTGGGAAGAAATGGAAAATAGTTTGCAACGTTATTATAGAATAGGTACATTTCCTTTTTTAGGAGATTATTTCCAGAAGTGAAGTTAAATTATTTTTAAAGAATCATTAAAAAGTGAATTTCTTTTGCTCTGGTCGTACTATAGTTCTCTTTTTATGGACCGCCAACGGTGTGGAATCCACCGCCCTGGAACCAAAATCGTATCTAGTGTACACAGTGCTCCTTTCTTTGAAATATCTGGAAATTCTCTGAGGATTCTGATATTCCAGTTCTTGTCCCTCGTCCTCATCGTCAGTGGACTCGTCAGAATCCCTGGCTTTTATTTTTTGCTGTGCAAATTTCACAAAAATTATAAATCACTTTAAAATGGGCATATTGTTGATATGATGTGCGTAGCGTAGCCATCTGCTTAATTACGTACCTTGTGTAAAGGAATCGTTTTGAGTGTCGATTTATCTTCTTCGGACTGACCTCGTTCCACCTTTATGAAAGGTGGAGCCTGCGACATTGCTCCGGAATACGATGGAACGCTCGGCCCAGGTTGAAGTGGCTCTGGAGCAGTGCCTTCCTTCAAGATGGCAGTTGGTACTTTCGCCCTCCTGTCGTCGCCGTCAGTCTCCTCAGCGGTAGTCCGTGGTACAGGAGGAGTTGGAGGATCAACAAGGTCCCCATCCATTATCAGTTCCATGGATCCATTATGATGGTTTGCTTCTGGCTCAGTTTTCACTCGAGCTCGAGCTCCTTCGCCAATGTCACCCTCCTCCTCACCTGAATCCCGTCTGCGCTTACTCCCCCGTGGTGGATTAACAGTTGATGCCATTCCTCAGCGAATCCAGAAGTTGGTAGTCAGTTAATAGTTCAGAATTTTCCCACCTGTAAATGTCCTTCCTGTGCCCTGCAAAATAATGAAGTGATAAAGTGTAAAGCGTATCAATCAATCAACTTAAAAATCTTAAAACAACACATTTTTCCGTCACTCATCATTGCTGATTGTGAGCATACGCCTAACATCATAAAATACAAAAATATAATCGATTTCTAAAACGACTTACTTGCCCTCCTCTCTATATCACATCTCCTTGTCGTCACCTTAACTTTCAACTTTGCACTTGTTCTTCTTCTCCTGTTTTTGCCAACGTTGACTTCCAACTTTTGCCTTCACCTTTAGTCACTCCTAGTCACCAATTCAATTCAAACGCCCAATCATGAATTCATGAATCAACCAAGGCAAACCTGACAATTTCAATAATATTATCAAACGCACGTCCTTTTCACTTTTGTTAAAATACTTACTTGATTGTTGATCGTCCCAACTTTCAACTTTTGAGATTTTTAGTAGTGTTTAGCTACTTGACTGTCACGCAATCAACTATCAACTGCAAGTATTGTTTAAAAAAATAAAACTCTTTATTAAATTAATTGACGCAAAGAAAGCTCACCGATATATAATGATGAATGAATAATAGCAAAAAGTATATTACATATTGGGAAAATAATAAAAACCATTTATCATCAAAATCACCAAAATTCCCAGTCACCAATTCAATTCAAACGCCCAATCATGAATTCATGAATCAACCAAGGCAAACCTGACAATTTCAATAATATTATCAAACGCACGCCCGTTTGTTAAAATACTTGATTGTTGATCGTCCCAACTTTCAACTTTTGAGATTTCGTTGTTAGTAGTTTAAATTTGCTACTTGACTGTCACGCAATCAACTATCAACTGCAAGTATTGTTTAAAAAATAAAACTCTTTGTTAAATTAATTGACGCAAAGAAAGCTCACCGATACATAATGATGAATGAATAATAACAAAAAGTATATTACATATTAGGAAAATAATAAAAACCATTTATCATCAAAATCACCAAAAATAATATCCTTCCAACTATTTTTTCCTTTCACAATAATTTTGAAATCTTTAATTTATTCAAGGTTTAAAGTTATCGCACAAAAGACAGAAAAACTAGAAAGGCACACAAAATCATAGCGCGTGATGCGCTGCCGTGATGTAATTGCACCTTTTTCCTTCTCTCTCTTTAAACGTAAGTATAAGTATTACTCAACGCAAGAAAAACGCATTTTTCTCATTTCTCTCGTTTCTCTCTTCAAAACCATGCAAATGCATTACGTAGCATGCATTTTAGCACAAAGCACAATCCATTTTTCATTACATCCACCCGGCATCTGATCCGCAACTTTCAATCTCACAGGGTCTTCTTCTTCTCGCTCGAGTCTGAAGACTCGAGACAGCTAAAAATTACTGTACTGTAACCTTGCCGTGGTCTACGTAATAATAAATCACCGTAAATCGTCATATATGACGTATATGATGCAAGGCACGCTTTGGCTCTGGCTCTGCTTCCTGCAAACCTGCAAAAGTTTATTAACTTGTACAACACCGGGGTTAATTTCCTATTATCGATATTGGAAAGGGCCAGAAAGTAACCTAACGTTTTGCAAGGGAACGCGAAATGTAGTCTCGTTTCGAGTTGTATTAGATAATCATTGATCATGGATTGTTGTTGTTGGATTCTACTTAATTCAAATTAAGAGAAAGCAACCGAAACCACTGATTCATTAATTAGCTAGTAGATTGCATATTATGAAGGTGCATTATGCTATGAACAATTTCTAGCATATATATATATATTATACTAAATTTAATTTGAATATCGCATCGCATCGAATTCGTTTTATTGAATTTGTATGTTAATTTCAAATTTTTGCTGATGGTCCAAACACTAAACCAAACGTATTACGTATAGGTATATCCTATAAAATGAATAACTTTTTGTATGAATTGAACCTACAATCATGCAACAACTACGTGAATAAGTACTTATGCAAAAAAAAATTATAAGTAGTGATGTCATTTTTATCAGACGGATACATAATTAGATAATTGAAATACCTTACCTTACTACTAATTACAAAAGCATTAATAATTACTAATACAAACTAACATAAAGTTATTCCCACGCTAGGGATTCTCATACACTTTTAGGCATATGTATATTTTCTCTCACCCAGTTCCAAACACGAAACTATTAATTACTGATAATAGTGATAATGTTATATTATAGATTCCACTAGCCGTAATAGGTTTAGGTTTGATTTTATTAAAGTGTTAATCAAACTCAGCCGCACAAAGTAGCTGTTCTCCCGTTTGTAACACTGAAAAGGCACAATTCCATAAAACAGTACATCATAGCCAAATTCATACCTTAGTTGTAACCAGAAATATCCATAACATATTTACAAAAGAGTTTATGTGATATCATCACCAAATAGGAAAATATTAAGAAAAATTACAATCGTCATGAAAAACTGTATAGAAATTGTAGTACCTCGAAAATACCGTACAAAGGACAGCTACCTAGTATGAAGTTGTACAGATGGTACAAAGCTTTAAGAAATCGAACTATAAGTTTTAAACTAGAATTAGAATAATTTTCATTCTCATTTTCATCTTGAACAGAAGGATCATGAAGTTCTGTTTTGGGAACAAAAGGTGGTACACACTTTGGACACGACCAGCTACGACTACATTTTAGATTGAAAAAGCTAGAGTCTGACATAGTCAGATTACACTTATGCCTATGAAAATGCAACAAAAGACGGTACACAGTTTGGGCATGCCCAGCTACGATTACTTTTTAGATTAAAGAAACTAGAGTCTGACATAGAGACATTGCACTTATGCCTATGGAAAAAGTCAAAACAATAGACACACTGAAGAAATCCAAGGTAAGGTCCTGCCCAAGAGTTCCCCATTGACTCCTTGAAGACCACAGTGTATGACTCCCCGTTGAAATGTAGTTTCCTCTCATCCGCAACTGCCATATCTCCGCAAAGTGCACAGTCTGGTCCATCGACATCCTCGTCTCCGTCCTCACTCCATCCTTCATCCCAGACAAGATAATCCACTAGGTCATCATCATCTTCAGGGAGCTCCGTCACGATGATATTATGGATATTGGCAGCTGCTAAGAACTCTTCAATGCAAAATTCCATTGTTCTGCAATACACAATATTCACTGGTGCCAGTATCTTCACGAGGGATTCCACAATGAGTTGAGGTGTACTCTCTTGAGTACATATACTACTAAAATAAATCACTTATCTTTTAAGCAATGGATTCCTAGTCCAGTGGTCCTCCTAATTTGGTTGTATTTGCATACGCAATCTAATTGAAAGACAAATAGGGAGTAGGTTGAAAAAAAGAGAAAAAAAAATGCCAACTGTCTGTAATCAACACAAAACTAAAAAAACTAAAAACCACAGAAAATATAAAACTAACTGTTGAATTTTCACATTTTATAATTCACCGAAATGTCCGAAAAATTAGCTATTTAACAATAGCAAACTCAAGTCATTTATATTATTAGAAACTGAGTAATAAATTTTAATATAAATATTCCGGCAGAGCAAAATGAAAAACAACCTCTCCCTGTGGCCCGTACGTTGGATGTTGTTGTGTATTTGTGCTGTGCTGTACAACAAAATTTGAAAATCAAAAATTTGTCGTGTTGTGTTGCTAAAACTTAAAGACTTCAAAATTGAAAAATCCGCCAAAACTTTACTTAAAATCTATGATTTTTACATTGAGATGTAGTCATTTTTGTAAAAACTTGTCGTGTTCTTGTTTGTTGTAAAACGGAGCTCCGATTTAGATGACTTGTTGCGGATTGTTGTTGTTGTAAAATTTTCTTTACTTGTTGTTGTTTGTTCTTGTCGTAATTGAAAACTTGTTGTACAGAAACTTGTTGTGCTGTGTTGTAAAAATAGTCGTTTTGTCTTTGTCGCCAGGCTGATTGTCTTTGTTGCAACTTGCGTCCTCCTCACCCAAAACAATCAATCTCCTGCAGAATTATTTTATAATATTATACTGCCCAGCAGTCGCACTCTCTATATAATTGATAATGCTATTAATTGATAATCTTACTTCTTTGCATTTCCAAGTGGCAAAGTAAAAAGTGTCACAAGATTAATCTTGTTATTCTTGTTATTTGATTGTTGCACGTGTAAGAACACGTGTACTTGGAGATGGTCTTTGTTTGCTCAAATATATTATCGATTAGCAAAAAATACATACAACTACTTGGCTATTGTGCGTGTTAGTGAATATGATAATACTGCATAGGTTTGTTCTAGATTCCGTTGTTCTAAATACCACAAAAGGAAATAGGATTTCGATATACGTCGGAATGGGGTTGCTTTGTTTTTTGTAGTGAACGTTCATTGTAAACTGTATAAGTAGTGTGTTATATTAGCTACGTTAAAAAATTCAACCAAACATGCAGGGAATGTGGATCCATGATTCTGCATTCTGCTATATAGTTTTTTTTACCTTGATAACACTAACACTACTAGAAACATTACTGTTGAAGGAAGCATTCTTTTACGTGGGAGAGGGGAGATAATATTGTTGCGAATTGGGAGTCGTGAGCAGGGGGAGTAATTCATGTAAAATTCAAAGTCTCAAGGGATTTTAATTCATGTCTTTTGATCTTCTATCTTGCGCAAAATGAAAAACAAAGTGTATGCTGTGCCATATGTCATAATGGTAAGAAGAGCACATAATATTCACACTCTCTTGTCCATATTTTACACAACTTTTATTTCTGGGGTATGATAGGATTATATTTACTAGGATATGAACACAAGTCATATTTTACTTTGTTCTTGTTATATCAATAGTAAAGTTATTAAACACGATAAAGTGAAATTGATATTTGATATTGCGATGGGAAAGTGTAATCCTGTATAAGTATGCATTAAAAACCCCCCAAAACTAGCCTTCAAATGAGTTAGTCATGTTTTACAATGCTGAATCTAAAACACGTCATTGTAGTACAGCTAAAATATGAATTATCGACTGAAATTCTTCCTTTCTTTCTAACTTAGTAGCTTGCTTGCTTACATTTTACAACACAACTGGAATTTCAGGGATTTGATAGAGTTAAGCTTTATATATAAACAAAAACTGTCCTTTCCTGTAATTTAGAGATGAAGCCCAGCCCGGCCAGCCCCGAAAAACTATAAAAGTTACTCTTGTTTTTCAATGCTGAATTCATAGCCATCGCCATCATATTGCAAATACCCCTGAAATGCGAATTTTAGATTGGTGGCAACTCAGGGAGCTCTTTTATAATACAAAAAATGTTCCCTTTTCAGTCTGCAACACTACCCTGTTTAGGATACAGCACTCTCTGACTTTCACGATAAATTCACCGAAATACTTTACAATTGACTGTGTTTAACCTGAACATGCCGCTCACTTGTTAGCCTGGTCTAGATACTAAAATTTATATTGCGATTCTCATCAGTAAAATAATTGTTCATCTAACACAACAATTAATTTGGTCTAACACAAGCGTACAATTAATTTGGTGTAGTGTCTGTGGTTGTATTAAGTATTTTAGAATGTCGGCAAATGTTTCTAGACGTTGTTCATTTTTCCGGACAAGAGTTGAAGATACAACCGAAATGATAGAGATGAATCCGCAATCCCATTCAACAAACCAACAAGATGAAGACGAACCAAGTTCTTCAGAACCTACATCATCAAATGTTGGGATTTTAGAGTCTTGCTTACAATTCGATTTTTACTTAGGTCTTTCTCCATTCAGGCTCTCATCAGACTATACCTGCGTTTCTAGTATTCTCAGAAAGGTAAAATCAGCATTTCTAATGATATTTAACCTAACTAAAATCACACGCATACATTTTAATTGTCGGTTAATTCAAATTTCAAGGTATTCTTTGTGATGTGGCACGCGTTTGCATTTGTCGACGCCCTAATAAAAATCACCTTCTACAAACGACTTTCAAATTGGAATAAAAAAGAGGATGATAGTACTCACGGAAATCTATTCTGGTACATATCAATTGGGTACCGGCTACTCCTCTGTGCTCTACAATGTCGTCACATCCACCTTCTATGGAGTTGCAGCGAAACAATTTCGGAGGTTCTTCAAAACATGAAAGTATCCGCATTGTCCGCAGAGATGAATCCAAATTGGGTAAGCTTCATCTGTGAATCTTGAATTGATTATGCGTTTTGTTATACCCAAAGAGGATGGTTTCTGTTTAACAGGGCGGGTATGCAGTCATCATTGTGCGGACATTGTCTATTGTCATTCCAATTATTTTTTCAATCGTTGGAGTAGACGTACTTCTGGATTTAAGCGATTGGTCCTTTTATAATGTTCTTATGGAGCACGCGGAGAATATTCAAATTATATTTTCACCAAATTTCTATAGCGATATGCCATCAGGAAGTAACATTACCAATTACTTAATCCCTCTCGAAGCTTCAAAAACTGTCATAGTTGGCACCATGGGCATTCTGTTCAGCATCAGCAGCCAAGTCATTATTGGCTGCTCACAGGACTTCTTGCTGTTTTCTACGCTTGCAATTTTATTGTGCGTTCGGAAACAAAAGGCAAAATTACAATCTCACGTGGCTGCTGCAAAACGTGTGAAGAATGATGACGATGAAAGTTTGAAACAAGCAGCTCAGGATTTGCTGAAAGAACACGAAACCCTGTGTGACTTATCATATCAGATGAACACCCTTTTGCACTTCATCCAGCCCAGCCTAATTATGGGAAATGTGGTCACGATGTCAGGTTTCTTGCACTCTTGCATACGACAGGATTTTCTTGGACTACTCATCTCCGTACCAAGAATTGCTCGAGTTGGATTTACCTTCTACTTTGCCCTTGGAATATCAGATCATGTATTGCAATACAAATACGGTTGCATCATGTACGTTTTTACACTTCATGCACTTCAGTTTCTTTAAAATATTTCGATTTTTATCCAGAAGGACAAGTTCGATTGCTGGCTGAGCACTAAGCGTGTTCGTGACATGATCGGCGTGGAAACATCCCTCCTACAAATACAAGCTGACGGCGTAATGCCACTGGGAATCGGGACGAGCATTTTCTACATAGACACTCGCTTCGTGGCAAGTGTAAGGCAAAACCAACTTTCTTATTTGACTAGCCATTTGGTTTTTGTAATGTACACCCGACAAGTAGGTATCATTTATGCGGCTGGATTAGAGTGCTACAAGTACTATATTTACTAGGCATTATACTCTTTTAGTGCAGCATTTGTCATTTCTTTTTTTATTATAGTTCTGTGGAATTGTGACGTCCTATTTCCTCTTTGTGGCTGAAGCAGTAAAACATGGGAAAGAATGTCAGTGTGAGTGTATTCAGAGCTAAAATGGAGGATTAAGCACACCTATTGTAATCATGTTCCCCATTAATTTACAACTAACAATTAGCCTTGCTTTATCAGTGGCATAATTACATATAGGAATTTTAATTACTTATATTATGACAAATAGATGCGTTAACTTATTGTGGTATTGTACTGCATGTAGTGCAGATAACCTAATCAGTAGCTATTGAGCTTTGCTTTACACAAGTCTAGATTTTTGCACAAGTTCTTACAGCCAACAAGCGCAACGAAGTAAAATGAAACTACGTGGAAATTTTATATCCGTTATATTTCTTCTGGTTCTCATGGTAAGGAAGATTTTTAATGTTGAAGGACACATACACGTTTCATTAATTTATTGCCTCATTTCAGTTATATAATGCTTGTTTTCTATTTTTCAGATAGGACAAAGCATCGGCGGAGATGGGCAACCAATAAAGAGGAAGGAAAAGCCTCAACGATTTTGAGCATGTTGTAGTCAACCAATAAATGCTTGTACACTGTGCACTTGTTAGTTTAAAAATACAATTAACCATTATATTATATTTGAATATATACCATGTTTTCGATTAATAGAATAGGCAGTTCACGCTGATAAAAATGCAAAACTAAAATAAAACAAAGAATATTCCCAGACAGCAATTCGGGTAAAAGTTGCAGTCAGTTACAATTACAGTTCTCAATGCTTGTCATTGGAAGTAATCATAAGTTGCATTGGTTTTATTTATACATTAATTGTCTTAGTTTGCGCCAGTGTTTATGACGTATGGCGTACGTAAAAAGTCAAAGAAGTAGTAAAACCAGCGGCGTCTTAAAATTTTAATTAGTGTGTAGAGGATTTATAGTACAATCAGGGCACTTGCTTTATGTAATTCTGTTATGCTTTTTGTTGCTGATAGAGAGAGGTCTTATCTCCGTGACATAATATCCTGCCGCTCTTCTCGTCCATCCAGTTGCTGCTTCCTTTTTTGACCATCATAGCCAAAATTTCTTTTTTCTCAATTGCTTATGCTCAGCTCCGATTTTGCTGAGCTGACGATGAGCATATTATGTTGGGATTACTGTGCCGAAGACTTTTAACTACATGGGGTTTACTACACGGTATTTTATGCATTTTTATGACGAAGTGATGAATAGGCATATAAATAATTATGCTTTGTCAAATAATTTGTTCCAAATTAACACATTATTCGGCTTGCTTTATTTCCTTCTCCTACATATCGACTACTATACTGGAGTGGCTGATGACGTCTTCATAATAATCAGCAGATAATTAATTGGTCCACTCACATCATCTTTGTGCTTTGTGCTCAGCATATTATATAACATGCGGAATGCATGGTATAAATTTCAATAATAAACTTGAGTCAGCTTGAGACATATTTTTTGGCTATAAAGTTACGGAAAACAATTCTAATTTCACAAAGTGGAATCGTCACCAAAGAACGAATGTGAACATGAAATATATATATTATACGGCAGGATTACACCTATCAGGTATTTGGGCTTTTGACTCATAATAAATTTCTAATGCGTCAACATCGGTGTTGACGCATAATTTTCACTATCTCTTGTGTCCTCAACCTAACCTAACCCTAACCGAGCATATTATTACACATATCAAAAGATCTCAACGTGGTCAATAATATGTACGCAATAACATGCTCGGTTAGGGTAAGTTTGGGGCGCAAAATGCAAAAATTCTGCCATAATAGATTTTATGCGTCAACAGGGGTGTTGACTTCTTGACGCATCATAAATTTGTCATGCGTCAACAGCCCGAATACCTGATAGGTATTATAAAGTAGTATAATTATAACACTATATAGTTGCACTGTATATTTTCGTCAAATACTACAATAAAAACTCGAGATTTCCACCTCGGGAGAGTCGTCTTTGTTCATATTCAGCTATGCAGAGCATGCATAGTATGCATACAGAGCAACACTCTAAAACTCTGCACCTCCCATTGTCGCACGATGCCCCAGCCAAATTATTTTTGAAAGAGGCTTGAGGCGCCGCAAACCCAGGAGCCCCAGCTCTGTTGCCAAAAATGTAAACAAACTGCTGCAGGCAGAGTGGCCGCGTGTCCATATGATCATGCCCATGTGGCTGACACGAGCGAATAATTTGCGATTTTTTAGCTATTAAAATAGAGAGACTGTCGTGCGAGTTAGGAGGAATGACACGATATCGCCGCGCCGCCGCCGCCCCAGGGTTATCAACCGATGTCCGATAAGGACAAAAGGTTATTAGCAAGTTGGTTGACATTGTGTGTGAAGCCGCTGTACTGTACTGTTCCCTTGGCGCTAATCACCAGATCCGAGTTGCAAGCAAAGATTGCAGAGATTACCAGTTTGGAGGCGTCATAAGTAGTGATCATCGTGCGAGCTACTAGTGTTGACTGTGCGAAAAGCAAGGGAAGGGAATAACACCTGCCCCGGTTCTCCCAGCGGCAGTTTGTGCAGTGTCACATTTATGGTAGATTGGCGTTTGGGGTTACAATCACTCCATCCTTGGTGGGTGATTTAAGTGGGTGACACTTCACAGTCTCGCAACTGGACCGGCGCCGGCGCGGCGTCAATAATCCCAAGCAGGGCAGTGAACGGCAACGATCCTTCTTCTTTGTCAGGAAAGCAAAACTATTTTATAGGGAAACGAAGGGCCGGCAAGATCTCCTTGGCTTCAATCAAAACTGACTTGGCTGCAAACAACAAAGCGAAATAATAAATTAAGGAGTAAATTGTTGATCTGTGCACAGACAGGCATCTGCTGTTATTGAGAATGCTTTTGGAAAATATGAATTAGATAATCCTCGCTTCACCCGTGGCTCATAAATAATTACTTGGATGTAGATGTTGGATTGCAAGGTGATACGAGTAGTAAAGTTGAAAATAAATTATAAATTATAATTTCTCAAGATTGGTTTTGGTAAGTCCAAATTTCCAATTTATTATATAATATTCAATATTATTTGATACTGATCTATCAACCTTGTTGGTTGTGTTATGTGGCTGATATGTAAGACTAAAAATCAATCTGATTCCTTTTGAATGTCATATGTGCTGGTCAGTTTTTTAGCCGAAGATGGAGAACCTAGCCCAAAAGGAGCACCCAACAATTGACGAGGAGACGTAGCCAAAGTAGCTGCGAATAATGACACCTTTGAAGAAAATCCGATGATGAACGATGTGGTAAAATACAATATATATTAATTTATTGTGACTTCTTCATCTGTCCCGTCCCCGTCACCCGTTCTCCTTGATAACAATTAGTTAGAAAAATATATAAATATATATCAAGTACCATCATGTGTTCGTGTCAATTCCAGGTTCTGGAGCGAATGTTTAGTCTGAGCAGCAGTCCGGGGGACCTCAACAAATTCCGGTTGGTTTGCAAACACTGGCTCCAGCTCGTCCTCCCTGTTTGGCTCAAGAACGGCTTCACCATAACCATTAAATCTGAAGCGGAGTCCACCGACGACTGCTTTCTCAAGTTTTTGGAACAAGTAGTTCTAAATCCGTCTGCAACTGCTGGAATTAAGCAATACCGCAAGTTTCATCTGGAGTCAAGTGACACGGTTTATCTGGGCCAGTGTTTTGAAGTAGTTTGGAAGGAAGTTGGACCTCACCTCACCCACCTGACGCTGAGCAATTTCAAGATTTCGGATGCGGTGACTCTCAAGAGCATCCTGTTCTGTAAGCACACTCCCAATTTGGAATGCCTGATTGTCGACCTTCACTCAATAGAATTGGAGGAACGCCTGGAGCCACGGCTTCTCCAGTATGGGGTTACACGGGATCACAGGAAACTGCACACGTTGAAGGTGGACGTCAAGGAACTCGACTCTTCTCGATTCCCCATTGACTGGAAGGTTCTACTGAATATTTATCCGAATTTGAAGGTTCGAGAAAGCTGAAAGCTTATCAGTTTAAGCTTCAAACGCCCAATAACACATATAATTAATTACTATTATTATTATTATTCTTGTCAGAATTTTGCAATTGGTCGCAATTTATCGAGCATGAATACCGTGGCGAACGACATATTGGAAGCTATAAAGGAAATCAGAAATGAGGACAAGACAAAGCTGGCGTTAAAATCCTTCACTTGGTTCTTCAATCAGTTAGTAAAAAAACTATAAATGTACGCCTGTAGAATTTTTTAATTTGACGCAAGTCCTAAAAGTGACTTTTTTTTTCCTACGCAGGTGCTTTGGCTGCAAATTGTATACCCTGACGCCAGCCTCAATCCCACCAGCTCTACAACAAATCCAGCTACAAAATCTGGAATCATTTAGCTACTGCTTCTCGGATGAGGTGTCAGCAGAAGAGGTCTATGACCTATTGTCCATTTATGCAAAAACTTTGAAGAAGCTTCAGATTTACAGAGCAGACTATTTCACCCGTTCCCCATTCCCGGAAATGGCTCAAATTCGCTCTTTGGAAATGACAGGATTTCCCGTGAAGGATCTGACTTTTTTGAAGATGCTCCCGAACCTTCGCTCTTTGAGTCTGTATGACGACTACCGCTCCCGAATTGAATCTCCTGAAACGCTACT
>JAANSN010004299.1:0-15481 GCA_036850665.1 Dicranocentrus wangi | reverse complement strand
GTAAGAGGTGATATACAAGAGCTATCAACAAATGCCACGTGCATGTCACATGTTGAAGTTGAAAGTATTGGTATAGTTTTAAAGAAGTAGAACATGGATTTTTTAATCAAGATTTAAGGCTTTAATTGGATTTTTACTCATTTTTGGGACTTTGGACTGTGGACTCATTGTTTAATTATTTGTTGTTCGTGAGTAATCGTGATCCATGTGTAATTAGTAATTTGTAACTATTGACGTAACTACTGACACGTGCAGTGAAGTGAGCCATGGATTTCAATTTTGAGGAGGAGGAAACCCCGGAACAAAGGAAAGGGCCGAAAAAGCGTTTTCGAAAGAATAAGCTGAAGCTGGTTTTTGACTCGGAGGAACGCAAGTAAGTTTTGTTCAAAGTTTCAATAGAGGTTGCCTATATCCCATCATTCCCATCCCACACAACGCGTTTCGTTACAACAACTTATTAAAGTACACGAACTGATCTTATTAAATGTGATTTTTGTTATTTTGAAATCAGGAAATTTCTTCAGGGATTTCGGAAGAGGAAGCAAGAGAGGAAAGAAAAATATATTGAAAAATTGGAAAGAGATTTGGAAAAGGAAAAACGAAAAATACGACAACAGGTATCGCATTCTCGTCTCGTCTGTAATTCAAATTCATGTATTTGATTGAACACGGTGAATAGTGTATGTATTGATATATTATATAGCTTTGTGATTTTTCCTTTTGTTTCTAGACACAGAGAGCAACCAAGAAACTATCCAGTTCTCACTCAGTCCTTCCTGAAGTTCAAAGTTTAATTGATATGCCAGAGAAAACGGAGACTTATGACCTGGGAAATACTTTAGTTAGTATTACCAGTTTGGATGATCAAGTCCATCGCAATATTTCCATCATCAAGGAAGAAAATTCGGATTCAGAGTCTTTCAAAGTGGATTTGAAAAAGGGAAATAAACGCACAAAAATGGACATGTCCTTAGGAAGTGATGATGAGGATGGTCTAAATGAAGCTGTCAAACACGATCCTTTCTTTAATCCTATCAATGACGATGAATTTAGTCGTAGTGATTTATCTTCTGAAGAAGAGGAGCAAATAGACTACAATCCATTGGAAATGGTTAGGAAACAGACGGGGGCAAATGAATTGAAACCAGGTGAGAAACCCGTTTCGAAAGCAAAATTGGAAAGGGAAGCAAATCGAATGTTGCAGCAGAGTGAAGTGTTTAAAAAAATGCAAAAGATTAAACAAAAAAGAAGTAAAAAATTTCGCATGTTTCGGCTACAGCCAGCTGAAACAAAAGATGGAACTAGTGACAAAAAATCATCTGAAGTTCAGAGGGGTGGCGGTGGAAAGAAAAGCAGAACTGTACAGACTAAACGTAAACGTGGTTCTCGAAAATAAAATAATTTGTTATTTGTATCCTTCGCAGATCAAAGTATTCTGTTTGGTTTACAAGTTTTATATATAAAAGTTTTTAGCAATTCAAATCAATAAGATATCGATATCACTATTATTGATAACTACGTTTATTCTTTCCTTGGCTTTAAATCATGATTCAAAAACTTATCCAAGTTTGCCAACTTCCTCGCATTACTGGCAAAAGTGGTACCTTGTCGATCTCGTTGATCTGTAATAGTTAATTATTTGATTTATTATCGTTTTTGCATTCTGAACTAGCGATGATGAGAAGCATCACGTAAGAATATATATGTACCATCGTCCGATTCGTTGCCTGTTTCCATTTCATTAGAGTCTCCGTCAGAATTTTCCGATTCAGAACTAAATTGGATGGAATTTTTAACATAATCAGGAACCTTTTTCACATCTCTGTCATACATGAAGTGATGTATTGCGATGGCTATCACTAGCAGGCAAACACTAATATCAGGGTTTAGAAAAATTATACACTCATTACAGGAGGGTATATAAAATATACACATATTTTGTTTTGTGTATTTTGTACACTTAAATTAAAGCATTGTTACTAGAAGAGTCCAAGGATAATCAGTATTGCGCAAACAATCATAAACGCTTGAACTACAACCGGTCCAATCGAGTGGGAGTTCCGGAAATGACTTCATATGTCAAAATTAAATGCATATTCATAACGGTGATTTAAAAAATGTTTTTAAGTTGTGAACTGAATTCTTACATCCAATTAGTGAGAGTTCGATCAAACGCCATGGATTGCAGGTGTTGTTGCACTACTTAATACACACAATGAAAAAATGTGGAAATGGAAAATTAATAAGAGGGTGCTTGCAAAAGATAAGTAAATCTTAATGCCAGATTAATGCTAATGTGATCATGGGAGAACGCGATTGCAAACGCTTCAAATCCAAACGTAACTAGTGTTTTTTAACTTTTCATGTTTATTTTATGCGTTTTTTTCTTTATAGTTTTTCGACATCATTGTCAGGGTATTAAAACATTTTTTTGCGATTTCGATTTTTTGCGAGTTAAAGACTTAGCTTGTGTAATGCAGGTAAAATGTAACTTTTATGGTAGCGCCGACTAACATAGTATACTCTTAATAATCTACTACTTTAACCTGCATGACCACGCATACACAATCTAATAAGAAGTTCATCATTTACAAAATCTTTCTAAACGAGATTTTCGTGTACTTTATGTTTAACAAAATGCTGCGTAATCACAAATATACACAAATGCATACATGATTAATTTATCTACATATATCACTAAGCGCGTGGTCATAAATAAATAAATAGGTCGAATAAATTGCTAATAATACCTTATCTATGAAGATATTTATAGAATATTATAAGCATAATCAATCACTATACAGTGTGATTCTGTACCTACCTACACATGAATTTAACTAACTAACATACATACCGCCTTAAAACTGTAATCTATTCTGCTGAGGGTTCCTATTGTTTTACGGATATAGTGAGCTCTGCATAACATATCGGCAAATAATATATCCCGTTATATATAGGTTATATAAAATGTTTATTTGTTAGTTTCATTTCACGGATAAAACTTTAGTTTAATATTTACGTTTTCCTAAATCTCGATTTCCTACTTAACCAGACACTGGTTTTTATTTTGTCAGCGATATGGTATTCCACGGAAATTGCGTCATTGTGAAATATTATTATTATCATCAAGTCCGCTACTAACAAACAAAATAAAATTAAGAAGCGTCAATCACTTTTAAAAATATTTTCCTTCAGACCTAATTCGCACAATACGCTTAATACTTATAATCGCAAGCCCAACTACTACTAAAAATTATGTCTGAGAAAACGCTGTGAAAGAACTATTTTGCATTAAAGATCACCAGACCAAGTTGTCTTATATAATGTTTACATAGCATAAGATTAGTAGAATTATTACATAATCGTTCTCAGTGTACTTTTTGTATTCGGTACTCTTCTATTCTATACATAATAATTGTAGAGTATAAGTTTACTCAAAAACTAGATCTTCAAATCACCTCCAGTATTTCTTTCAATCAAAACTAGCATTTAAATACATACATTTCTTTGTCCAACGATCTACAAAACGATTTCGAAGTGAAACTTTCCTTAAAGTGAAAGCTTTCCTATATTCTAAAATATAGACACCTACGTGCTTATACATAATATTACCATGATATATAATAACAATTCAAATATCATGTTTCTATATGTAATGGAGAAAGACGTTCCATACGTTAAAATACTACTTACTTTACGAATTATTACTTGGACACAGTCACCAACTACTGACCAACTTTATCAGATGGAATTCTTACGCTAAATTGGTAATTCTTTATTACATTTTAATACTATATGCTTTGTATAGGCTTTCACGATATTTTTTGCTTTTTTTGCGAGTTTCAGTCTATGTATTTTATAACAATAAGTAAAGCATTAAGGTAAATCGTCTAGTGTCATTTTGCACATTCTATCTTTTGAGGTAATCTAAAATAGAGGTAGAATGTATCCTAAATTGTGTGCGTATGCGTATAACAACTTTGCACTGTATTACATTATTACACGCTTTAACTCACCACGGTATACAAGTATTGTATTTCGTAGTTTTTAGAATAGAAGAGTAGAGTGCAAAGTACATGTATTCACTTGCCACTTATATAATCGCCAGACCGCCACTTTTAGCAGCAAGCTAGAAGCTACTTTATACATTCAGTAGTTTCTTTTTATACAAGATGTGACAAAATTAAAACTAATTATTACTGTCAACATCGATTATCAAATAGTTCGATTGCAGAACTTCCCTATCACTTTAGGTGAAGTCGTGGACTGGAATCTTACAAAGCTATATCAACAACAACGAAGTGTCTTCTGTTATATCGTTTCCGTAACTTTCAATTACAATGCATGACTGACAACGTTCTGACTATAATTAGAGGAAATTATGTTTGAGAAATCTTACACATATTGCATCGCCACATATAGCCGTATCGGCTGGGCAGATTGCTAACGTAAAGTAACTTCGAAAAAATGTTTAGAGCAATGACAATGACACCATATAATATTTTTAGAATAGCAAGATCGTAAGTCTACGTAAATATAATCATATTGTGGTTGATAAAGTGTATACCAACGGTGGTGATTCAATATTTCATTAAACCCTGTTCACTGCAGAACAAAAGTTCCATATATGTCCAAAAAAAGATCGAACTCGCTTATTCACAATTAAAACTAGGCTACATGGAATAGTCATGCCTGTTCTGAAACTGAAAAATTATTGAACTATACAAACTAGCCAATTCTTAGGCCAAACAACGTTCGTCAATAGCTCACAACAGGAGGAGCTCCAGCTCCAATCCCTACAACGGGTTCCAACTGGTAAATTGTCACAGATGCTATATGATCATTTGCCATTACTTCAAAAATCATATCTTGTACTCCATAACACAAACAGGAGCCAAAGGGATTATTGGAACTAGATCTGGTTAGCACAACTGGCTTCTCAATCGAGGATGCTTGATCCCCACCAAAGAACTCCGTGACGGACTTCCAACAGGAGTCATACTTCACAGATATCCAGTGCTTGTCGCCGGAATGTTGACCAACAGTAGTATTTCCAGTAGGCGGTGAACCGCTAGTTGGACTTGTTTCTGGTGAAGTGTCATCACTGACGCCTAAAGTGTTTGGTCCTGATTGGAGATCTTGCGTTTGTATAACTGAATTATTTGAAGATTTGTTCTTTTTTCCCTTGGATTTGTTGTTCTGATTTTTATTTTTTCCTTGACCTTGCTGTTGCTGCTGACCTCCTCCATTATTGTTATTGTTTCCACTTCCGGAAAGAGGGGGTTGCGGGGCCGCTGAGTAAGCACTGATGCGCGTGTTTCCCATTGCTGACGAAATTGAATTTATAGCTACTGTTCCTGGTTGTCGACCTATACTTAACGAAAATGGACATCGGTGATAACTATTGAAATCATAATGTCCAGGGAAGTTGGAGTGTAAAATCATCTTCACAGCACGATGAGTTACAGCATCAAAAAGAACATCCTATATAACAGAAAGAAATCACAGTGTTTATTATTGAGCGTTTCAAAAAACGCTATTTACGCAAATGTTAATGCTATTTTGATTTCATACCAGTCCCATCGTGAAGTAATTGAAAAAATAATCTGATCGCTCTGACGAAACCCGTTTATGATAATCCCGACTGTGTATTTTCATCTTGTCCTCTGCCTTATAAAATACCCTGGATGGTGTGCCCAGTTTCGCAGCAACTGTTTGCGCAGAATCCCCGAAGCAAACTTCCCTTTCAAACTGAACCCTGGTTGGTTCCAAAATATTAGAAGAACAGGCAACCAGCTTTAACCGTAGGCCAAGTGTTTTCGTTCCATTGGCATTTCTCAGCACATGACAATCTTCGCAATACACATGACCTCGGTAACAGGACAGTGGAAGTTGTGGAACAGGTGCTTCGGCGGCATTATTTCCACAATAAATTATCATTTTCGCTAAAACGGGTGACGAATCCCCAGGAAAGCGGAGTGAACCCAAGCCATGACTTCTTCCGGGTTCGTATTGAAGATCAACCGGGAAATAAAAGCTCAATCCTCGGAAATGAAGCGCAAAGAGTTGACGTTGCTTGTCATAAACACCTGGACGTGTTGCTCCAAAGCATCGATCGATTTGATCCACTGTTGGAATCACGTCAGGGCCGTTGAACACCGTTCCACTGAAAATGACATTTGCAAACATGCATCAGTTATACTGTGGCTTAAGTAACATTTTGAGCATTACGTCGTCAGTCTCAATGCAATTGTTGAAATTTAACGCATCAACCGAGTGTACTCTTCGTGAACTCTTGGGTCATGTATTTTCAGGTTTATTACTTACCAGTACTTGAGGCGAACAAGTTTGAGATTATTAACTTCAATAAGTTTGAGCCGTTGAGAATTGGAATCGTAGATAAGACGGATTCCGTCTAGTGGCAGGTCCAAGATGAGATCATGGGCTAATGGCGTCTGGAAAATGAGACGATAAATATGTTACAGCATATAATTTATTCATACCAAATAGGCTGAACGCTCTGTTTTATCATATTCCCCAAATCACGATTCTCAATATTCTCATTTCCAATTTTTAATCATACCACATAGGTACGAATCAAAAGATCATTACCCCCGGAGTTCCAGCAAAACTAGCAATTGTTAATTAACTTATATGCGAATTCCAAAGAACGAATGTAATCTAATTGTAAGATTACCGATAATTTTACTGAAAAGCTTAACATCATTATGATTTATTTATCAACGCAAGCAAATATACACATGTTTTAATCAGGAGTAGATTTGAAGTATGCACAACTTCACGACAAATTAATATACAATTATGTATTCCTTTTCTGTGCATATTCATCCACATGGTAGAGATATTATGAATGTCAATATTATGAATGAAATGGATCAGATCAGTTCATAACATTTCATATATGAAAACTCGTACTTGTTATATTAAGTATTGTCATATTTGTCATTTAAACTTTGGTGTACTCCTAGTATAGCTTGTCACTGGAAAATTTAAAATGCCATATTATCAGACAACTCGTCTCGTCTCATTCGACGTCCTCAAAACCAGAACCCAACCTAACAAGCAAGCAGCACGAGGCTATCACTTCATAAATACATGATAAGATGTATTATTATTATGCAGTATTATGCACGTCATGCAAACCAATCGTACATTCATCACTTACGACAGCAAAAAAATATGATTTGATACGTTATGTGAATTGACTCATTTCGTTTAAGTTTCAACAATGACACTGGCAAGACGAAGAGACTAATGCTAATCCTAATATTTACAAAATGCTTACCGTGACAGTATACTCTGTCTTCTCACTAAATAGACGGTTTTCATTTTTCCCAAAAGGCATAAACCTAGTATGATATTTGGATTTCCAAAAGTTAGAAATCAGTAAAATATAACTAATGTAAGATGTCGTGTGAAACTTATTTTCACAATCAGTTGACATGCGAGAGGTTCAGATTGCCCCAAAGGTGGTTCGCAGCATGTAGAGATAACGCAACAGCATTGTCTTGGGACAAACCTTCTTTTCTGATTATGTCATTGTCATTGGTATTGTATTGTATTGTTTTTTTTTATTGTAACAATAATGATTCGATAAAGATCATGATGTGATTGTGAGAACTGATTAGATTCCATGTAACCTTGAACTATTATCACCAGATCAAGTAAAGAAGAATCGTTTAGAAGTGCAAGGATGGACAATCCTACTTTTTACCACAGTATGAAACGATAGCGGAGAAGTCGTTGTAAGTAAACTAATCATATTCCAAATCTTTATAATTAACCATGTTTGGAAAACAAGGAAGTAGGTCATTTTTAGGATAAAGTTTTCTTTCATAATATTCATATGGTAAGTGGTGAATTTGTACGTACCTGCTCATTGTAGATCACATGAGCTGACTTGATTACAGTAACCTGAGACTGCAAAATTGCCACGGACTGGGAAAAGTGCATTCCTAAAACGTATATAAATGAAATCAATTATAATGTGGAAATAGGCATGGGTTTGCAGTAATTCGTTATTCGTGTGGTGACAATCAGGGTTAGAGAACTACAAAACGATGAAAAAAAATGATAACGCCTTATTCTACCCAGAACGCATTTTATCTGTCAAAAACTGGATTGTCAATGGAAGTTCAACCAACTGACAATTTATTTTCCATTTAATGTGCAATCCTCAAGGTCTTTCACTTCGCACACAAGAACAACAAAATCATTAATGTACTTCGCATAGATTATCAGTCCCATTGATCATTAAGAGCGCATCGTACGCAAACCAGATTTCGGCTGTGATGGGGATCATGTCATGTGTCGTGGATCACATATGTGATCCTTTATAAATTATAAATATCTCTCATCATATTATTCGTTAATACCTTTGACGCATTGCGTCAGTTAGTATTTACTATTTTTGAGGACTTGTTTAACCCGAACTAGTAAGCAACGCCATACAAAAAACGATTCCATGCAACTACGTTTCAACTTGACTGATTTTGTAATAAAATGTTTCAATTCAAAACACATCACATGCAGTATATGTATAACCAGCGCATTTTTACCTAAAAGAAATTCCCATTGTTCCGTCTGCAATCCCTGCTCAGGAATCACTTCTAGATCCAACATTTTGACGTCCAGAACTTCCCTGTTTGCTCTATGCAAAGATTACTGTACTGCTGACAGCGATACTGGGGACAACAGGTCCATTTATGACAGTAGAAACAGGTTACTCTGAAGTTTCCTTTCAGATTTTGTTAATGAACAGAGTCCATTGAGTTGAGAGATTGTCATTTATCTATATTTATCAAGAAACATTGTAACTTGATACTTTATATTCATTCACTTTAAACACATATAACTAACAATCAGACATGACGTAACTTACCTTTAAATTCATTGCCACGTTGTAACCAATTAAATCTCAGTTCCCTGACACAATGTATTGTCAGTTGTAATTCGTTAGTTCAAACTTGCATTTTAGCAGAAAATGTTTAACATTGGCTGAGGTTAATAATCCTTTTTGCTCATGAATGCATTTGACGTAACTTACCTTTAAATTCATTGCCACGTTGTAACCAATTAAATCTCAGTTCCCTGACACAATGTATTGTCAGTTGTAATTCGTTAGTTCACACTTGCATTTTAGCAGAAAATGTTTGACATTAGCTGAGGTTAATAATCCTTTTTGCTCATGAATGCATTGTTAGCTCACTATACTTTTTGCATTTTGAAATAGCAAAATTTTTATTGAGCACGTTCCGAGTTAGCAATTCATCCTTAAATTGCTTATTACAAAAGATGATAATAGACTTGGTGGAAGTTTATTTAGCTAGCAATCCCATTCCATGAATCCGTACCCGACAGTCATAAATTCTGGAATCCGGATGTCCTAATAAAAAAAAGCAAAAAAATTATTTTCAATGAGCAGAAATAGGTTACAATAAAACCAATGTTAATAGATCATTTTACAGTTAATTAGACTGCCACAGAATCGATAGTTGGCCACGTCCTCACCGTCACAACACGTGTATGGTGTATAGGTATATTAGGTATGTATATTGGTATAGTATTTGTGATGCAAGATGCGATTATATTTACTACCACATGTGTATATTGAATGAAAACCTTGGCCTTTGAAATTCTGCTCTTTTAAAAGTCACACAAATTTAAAACACGAAATCACGTGCGTTGTGTTATTTGCTCAGCAGATATAATAATTATCTCACTGAAAATGTTTGAATTGAGATGTGAGGTGCCACTGAATTGAATAATTATTAAACTTTCTGTAAAGAGAAGCTACGTATCAACGAGCATTTAAATGAAACGTGCTGTATTTACCTTTTCCACTTTGTGTATGACTGCTTCATGAAAAGGGAAAAGAAGATGCATGTGTGAAATGTGAGCTGATGTGACGCTATACCACTGAAATAAACTATAACCACCTCAGCAAACATCATCCCCCCAACACAACAACACAACGCATTTAACTTTCCATACATACGTAATATGCACTTCATGTAATTATCATACCACCAAGACCACACCAACATCCAGTCTATAAGTAAAAACTTGGGTACTAGGTACATAACTTTGTCGCAAAAAAGCACAAAAAAGTCCATGAAATGCAATGTAGCAACAGGATTAACATGTGGATGGTGTGGAAAGAAGAAATATATACACACGCTACGCTAAAGCTTGAGCCAAGCTCAAAGTACATCAACGTAGAGGTAACATCAGCCTAGTTGCGTTGTATATTTTTTTTTGCACAAAAACGATGTGTAATAAAACGAAAAAAAGTTCACTGTCAAATGGACATACAACTGATGTGCACAAAGCATATTATATGATATCCTCCTCTGTCTTGTATCCTAAATACTTGCATGGAATGGAAATGTACAGCGTACACAGCTTCATTTTTATGTGATGTGTGTAAAAACGCGAAATGATGAGCAGATCTATTTGTATTGTAGTAAAGAAGTCAAGTAAAACTTGCACAATGTGTGCATTGTACATGTGCTGCCTGTGTAACCCAAAATTGTTATTGTTACGTATTACGTAGTATGCAATAGGATTTGATAACGAAGGTTTAGATGATGTTGATGATGTACGAGGTACTTCGGTGACGATTCCAGTTAACGATAACCATCGGTTGGGTATTATTGTAATGACATGAAGCTTACTACAAGTCAATCAGATACCTTGCTAAACAATGTAGACCAACTTCAACTTAATACGACAATTGCTTTTAACTATTCCAAGCTTCCCTGTAAGGTGGGCATGAGAGAGAGTGTAGTTAGAAGAAACCAGAAGCTAGCGAATAGTAGTAGCAAAACTATCACATCACGGTTGTACATAGCTCTCGATCTTTAATCTTCCGTTTATGTGCAAGAAACCTATTTACGTAGAATCTATCCAATTTTCATTAACCTAAAATTGCAGTGTATGCATGCAGTTGCATGCAAAAGAATACATATATCATAGCACATCATTTTGCACTGCAATAGTTGGTGTACTCGTTTACTACCACATAATTATGCATAATATTTTGCATATATATGTATTAAAGCATTTACTTATCTTAAAAAAGCCTGGAATGTGTGTAGTATATAAATGACGTGTACTGTGCACACAGACTGCTATGCAATTATATTTTATATGATCGAACGTATAGTAAACGAAAAACCACAAGTGTAATTTACACTGTGCAAATACGAGTATATTCAGAGAATCTAAAAAATAATTATAGCTTTGAGTTGAAGCACCCGTTGCTAAAAACTGATTACGGGATTTGCTTGGCTAGATTTCTGCTAAATATTACTTTAAAAATCCGACCATCATTATTATCATTACAAAATTGTGAGCCAGTTTTTTCGCGATGGGTTACTCTAAGTTGAACCAGTTCCTGGAATTTATCGTTTCTCAGGCAGGCGCCTGCTATTGTATGGCCATGTCCCACGAATAAGTTTCGCTTCGTTTCTATACACGAACTGATAGATCTCTGGACACTGGATGGAATTTTAGTGCATCGTGTTGCAGTGTACGTATATAGGGTGCCAACCAATGTGAGAGAAATCAATAAACAACTTAGTTGTAATGTTAATGTTTCAAATTCCAGTATTTTCCTATTCCTAATCTATCCATAATCCATTGATGTTTGATTGATGACCAATGATCATTATTATTCTTACGTAGCAGCAGCGCTCTCGGACAAAGACTGATCTGAAACTGAAAGGGAAAGAAGGAAAAGCGACGTAATATATATGGTTGGTTGAATTGATGTGATGATGTGATCTTCATCTTCGTCCGCATGTAAGTATTAGTACTATATGTGCACCAACGATCTAGTACAAGTACAACGATTGCTCATACTCTCACGCGGAGCATGAGCACAGCAGTGCTACGCTTATACATGCTGAAACTGAAGATAACGCAATTCCTCCAACTCAAAAATCGTCATAAAAAGAGAGTACCATATAGATAGGCTAATTATATCCATATAACAAAAAATTATCTTCGTCTTCAAAGTCGCAACTCGGAGCTCAACATTTAAGTATAAAAATCCATACAAAGACTCATAATATGATTATCCACAATCAATATAATAGGTGTATAAAATTCACATTAGATTATAGTATAAACCAACTAGGTATATATACATTGTGGATCTGGTAAACTGTCTGGCATAGCATGTGAATTGTGACTTTGGCCATTAGCATTGCACATACATGCATAGCATGTGGTAAAAAAATGTGTAAAAATGTAGGTGGTATGAATAACTAATTGTAATGTCAGTAGTATGCTTTCTGCTGAATACGACTGTTGTGGGGGAACTTGATATTGAACTATAACAGACATCTTCACTTCTTGATATTATTATGCCACTTAATTTATACACGTTTTTCTTTTTTACTCATCATCAGCAAGATGCATAGAAAAAAAAATAGGGAAAATGGAAAGACAATGGTCACCACATTTGCAATTTGCACATCAAGTATCCTTCTTACTCATAATATGTACCAGTTTTCTACAAACAGCTGACCAATGTTGTCGATGCACAGTTGTTGTCTACTGACTGACAATGAGATGAGTGTGTGGATGCTACACTGCAAAAAGGTCTATGAAATATAAGATAGTAGTGAACTGATGTGAGCAGTGTATCACAAGTGGTCAACGTCATCGCCTTCACTTCATCACTCCGTCCGTAGTCCGTAGTAGTCTCCAAATGATGCCCCGTTTAGTTTGGGATCGCTGATCGTTTCATCCTTATACTTATGNGCCCCGTTTAGTTTGGGATCGCTGATCGTTTCATCCTTATGATATGATTCTTATGATATGAATATAGGTACGATGATGATGGTGTGCACAATGCACACACACACAGATGTGTACTTTAAGTACAGTGTAAATGTGTTAACTTGCTATCAACTTTCATTCGTTCATCGTTCGTTCGTTCGTATATTTAATGCAACTTCATTCGTTTACCATTACCACCTAAATCTACATTTCTATTCTTATGTGCTCACTGCTCACACACATCTCACAGCCAGCCGAGCCACAGGATTTTTTTTCTTGTTCAGAACTGATGTTTTACTTATAAGATGATTTAGATGATGATCGTTAGCTATATTACTGCTGCCCTGCACGCTGAAATTATGATTATCATGCTCGTATTTTGACTGCTATTCAGAACAGAACCCGACTGGCTCATCTTCTTAAAGCACTACTCATGACAAGCCTCATGTCTGACGACGGACGTTGAAATTAAATTATACTACCCGATTAAATATACTTTTGTGTGGAACATTTTGTGCCTCTATTATAGAATGCAACATTCGCAACGCAATGAAGTTTAGAGAATTTAAATCCCATTTCAATGTATGTTTTTCAAAATGCAAGATCAACAATATATGCAAAGAAATAATAATTATAGTAAGTGATATATGCAAAAGAAATCTGTCAATGCATTGGAGCGGAGAGTTTTCATAATGTGCTGCTGCAAAAAGTTTCGACAATAAAATTCTATATACTAGAAATCCAGAATTAAATTATGATCATATCTCACATCTCACGTACATCTTCTCGCTGATTCCCCAGTAGATGAAAAGCAATTTCACAGTGCTCATTCATTATTCATTCCAAATTCCATCCTTCCACATCCTCAGTGAGTGCAAATTCTATAAATGTCACACATTTCCTGCTACCACGCGAGTCTCACTTTTCTTAACAAGCCTCTCACAAGGGATAAAGGAATTTTACATATATTTAAACGACTTTGTGTACAGTGTACACCGAACCCACATGAATGATACTCAATCAAAATGATAAACGTCAGCCCACAACTAACTAACTAAACTCGCGTGTAACTTTTGCTGGAGAAGTTGGAAGTGTTGTATATATCAAAATCGTGAGCACAGGCAGGCAAGCAATATCGTCAATTCAAAACTAATCACTCACTCACAACAAGTCATGCTCAAATGACATGCATGACACTGAAAATTGACTAATGTCTCTCTCGCCAGTTTAGTACAGTACTAAATTGAATGTGAAATTCATGGGTACCTTTCGTCCTTTGGCGTCGCCCACACCAGCCAGACAAGTCAAGTCACACTATCAAACTTTCATATTAAGCCAGCAAAGTGTGCAGGGAGGTAGTTTTTGTCTTTTCATTATCATAGTCTCTATATTTTTTACCCACCTCCACTGGCTCCTCTTCCCCCCTCTTTGTATTAAATCCTCCCCAGTTATTATGCTCCCTGGCCTGCCTGGAGTGGAGAGATCCGATTAAATCACTCTTTTTCTTTAGTGTTTGTTGTTGTCAGGCAAATACGCGAATGTTAAATTGGAATTGGCCTTCTTTCTTTACACACGACATGAACTGAACCCACAACAGAGCCAAAGCTTCTCCAACTCCAACGTATATCCACAAAAAGCGAGCGAGCGAGAGAAATGAGAAAGGAACATACACAAACGTACTTTACCTATTACAGAATGATACATATCCCTAAAAACTTCTGTTGTGCATATAATGTAAGGTGATATAGGTGGGTTCTCAGCAGTATACGATACGATGGAAAAAAAAGAGAATTGATCATCTGGTTGGATGATGGTGATGGTGGTTATGGTTGTAGTCTCAGAGTTGAAAACTGCTTTATGTAGATTGTGGAGGGGGATGGGGATATCCTTTTTCCTTACAGTTCAGTTCAACAACGTGATGTTATGTTGTGTGGAGTGATGCAACAACGCCTATGGCTTGGTAATATAAATACGAAGGAAAGAAAGATAGGTATATAGAAAGAAGGGGAAAATTGTGCTTTTTAGATGTGCTACTAGACTATAACTAGAACTCACAATCAGTATTCACCCTGCAGTTGTTACAACCTTACATGATGCATAATATAGCTATATCGTCTTCTGTTCTGAACTTCGTGTTATTAATATGCTACACATATACACATTTTATTATATGGATTTTTGTAAGTTCATTCCATATATATATATGTATAAAAACATATGATTTGAACAGTTTGTTTGAACAAATGTTTAACTGTTTTGAGATCTCTCACTTACTCAACTCATGCTACTGCTACGCTGAACTATGCTCACTGCAGCTGCAGTAGTAGTGCTAAAAGAACAAAGGTCTCACTTAAACCCAGAGAAACAAACTAACAAACGCCTAACAAAAAACAAATGCATGTGTTTTTATTACTGTTATGTTATGAGTGTATGAGTGTATGCGAGTTTTTTATTATATTATATGTATATATGTCTTGTCTTGCAGTTGCAACTTCCATCCAAACCAAATAAAAGCTTTTATATGAATTTGAGTTTGACAACATGAGAATACATACGAAATGCACACAGCTAATGATAACAAATTGAGTAACAAGTAACAACTACATAGTTCAATGTAGCGTGTGCTCAGCTGTAGGAATTCAATGTTAGGCAGGATGCAGTAGTAGTGGTA